>PNEQ01008655.1:0-18040 GCA_003012365.1 Medauroidea extradentata | reverse complement strand
CCCATACACACACATTCCCATCCCACCCATACACACACATTTCCATACCACCCATACACACACATTTCATCCCACATACACATTCCATCCCACACACACACATACAATCCCACACACACATACCATCCCACACACACATACCATCCCACACACACACATACCATCCCACCCACACACACATCATCCCCCCACACACACCATCCCACGTACACACCATCCCACGTACACACCATCCCATGTACACACCATCCCACGTACACACACACCATCCCACGTACACACACACCATTCCACGTACACACTCACCAATGCATAAGTAAAACTTGGGTTCAGTTCATTCTCTGTATCTTTTAAACCTGGTGAGATCTAGAGATAATTTTGAAATAAAAACTAAACTTACATAAATACAGAAAAAGCTTAAATACAGAAGAAGCTCTAATACAGAAAAAGCTGTTTCATGATTTTTCAGTTAGGCAATTTTGGGGCTGTAATGATGTAAAATGTTCCAGAAATCTAGAAAGTCAGGCGTGACCACAGAGAAATAATTAAAAGTTGTTACATTTAGCCATCCTGTTGATAGGTATACCACTTTGAACACAGGCCTTTTTGGTTACTAAAGACGTTAATAAATAACTAAACTATTTCATCAAGTACAATAGTGTACTTTATTTCGCTGCTCTTTTTTTGAATGACCAAACTGAACGCTGACATATTGCAGGCGAAGATAGAGAATTGTGTACTTCTGGGGGAAGTGGGGAGAACAGTTATTTTTATTTTCGACAAAAAAACATTGATACAGGACATTGCATGTTATGAGCATCAATATTGTGCCTTTCATACGTGATTATTAAAATAGGCATTACAAATAGTGCTGGCACATACAAGCATTACAGTCACGAACATGGAACAGGTAGCAAGCAAAATTTAATTACAGTGAAAGCGGTTGAATGCAAGCTGGAGCCCTCCCGACATTCCGTCAAACCGGCCCAAAACAAAACAAGCAAACTAATCAGGGCGGTAACGTGCGACTTACCGGGATTCCACAAGTGAAATACTGAGCGACCCAACAAAATTTAAAGGAAAAACAAACACTTACCAATAAAGAATTAAACACACGCCGGTCAACGGAAAGCCGAGAGCGCTGGAGCAAGAAAATTGTATGTGCTGCACGGCAGGCAGAAGCGAAGTGGCGAGGGAAGGTTAAAACGATGCTGGCCACAGCTGGCCACTTGAGGAGAAGGGAAAAGGAAGGTAGGAGAGGAGGCGACTGACAGGAAGGGAGAACCCGAGTAGGCCCGATGACATCCGAAACAGTCCGAAGGCTGTCACAGCGTGGCTGACGTCACCCCAGTCCTCCGCTCACAGGTCCGTCACCAACTCACACAAACTGATGGCCCAACCTCGAGTCCATCTGCATGGTACTGCTAAGGCTGTAGAAGCCCCAGTACAATATGGCACAGTTCAATTTGGTAACACACAGAGATAGGCAGTCAGCATTGGTCTTGCACCCGTTGGTAACTTATATACACATTTACTTTCTTAAGAATTCTGATAACCTATCTTAGTGTAGTTGTTTAGAACAATGCAAGGTGATGGAAACTGCTAATATTTAGTATACGCACACATTAGTGCTTTGGAGGTGAATATGTAGTTGTTAAATGTGTTTTTGCCATGTCCTCAATACCTCATTAATATCGTGGGCAAAGTCACTGCCGGCCAGTTAGTCTCATTATAAAGAACGTTAAAAAAATCAAATAATTATGTACCTTATACAGAAATTTCTTAAAACTGAACCTATTCTACACCGTAATTGGTTTAGAGGGCTATTTTAAAGTATGCTTTAAAGTATGGAATTTTTATAGTGAAGTACTTTATAGCGAAGAACTTTGATACAGATAAAAAAATTAAGTGCTAAAATTCTCATTAAATATATCTTTATGTGTAAAACAATTAAATAAATGATCAAGTCCACTGTTAAAAATAAGTCATAGTTTTCTTAAGAGAATGTGTTGTATTTTGGTGATATAACTGCCTAAAAATGTTTATAACTTTTATACATTTTAGCAAATATAAAATAAGCCAGTGATTAATTTTACTTTTTTTGTTTATCTGCTACGAACTGCTATACATTCCAAATACATCATGATTGAAGAATGTGTAGCAATTTTTGTGGAAAAAAATTAAAACCTTGATAAATTATAATCAGCACATAGTTGTCCTTCTTCGTCATTTATGTTACCTCTATTCTAAGCTTACAATGCTTTGAATCTCAAAAGTTATGTTTTTATATCTTTCAGCGAAGATGTTTTTCTGCAATGCTGCAATTAGCGATGCAAAATTCAATCTGCATCATATCACATGTGGATTATTGCTAGTGTTGGTGAGGGTATGGGTTCAAGTTTACGCTGGTACTTACAGAGAGAACTTCAGGTACAAGTTTGGACATTGTCCAAAAAAAGATTTCTTCACGAGCACCAGTGTAAATTTACACCCTTACCAATACCAGCACAACATGTGGTGGAAGTCGTCCCTTGTGGTCAAACAAATAACATAGAGCTTCCTCATCTGTAATAGACTATCATTTTATGATCAGTGATGGGTGTGGCTTAAGGGTACCGCCTACCACGTGCTTCACATATGTCATTGTCGTCGTACCAGGTCACAGGCCAGGTGGAGTTGCACCTGGTCGTGGCAGGTGTTCACAGAGTGTATCAGTGGCAAGTGTGCGCTGGTTGGTAAGGGCAGATGTGCGGTACTTGAGTGTGTGTGGCGGATCAGTGACGGCGGCAGGGCATGTGTGAACTTGACACCGACGTGCGACACCTGCCATCCCGACCATCTGCCAGTTCAGGACACATGGCTTTGCTGCCTCCTCCCTCTACCAGTGCATGAAGAAGGCAGTCTGGAAGCAGCGGCCGTGACGCACGGAACGAGAGAGACGTGGTGCGCTTCGGGACTCTGATTCGTCCAGCGAGAAATGTAATGCGCGTGTGCAACTATCCGGCCCAGTGTTTTACTTTGTTTCGCCATTGGAACTGGCTTGCTTAAGGCCCTAGGGTATGGGGGTGTGGACCGCCCCATAAGCGTCCATGTAAGGTGTAGTTTTCTCCAGATCCTCCCTGCTTTTCCCGATCCGCAGCTGTTTCGACTCGCCAGGTGAGAGAGGGGCACGCCGGCACGAACAGACCACGACCCATCGAGCCTCGTGTTCCCAGCTACACGCTTAACCGGGTGGCGCCCAGAGAATTCTGACGCAGCTCCGTTCCTACCTCACTCTCACCGGACACAGCATCATCATAATGTACAAGAATATGTTTTTTTTTTTTTTTAAGTATTCTAATTACTACCATTGTGCCAATATGTGAAAAATAATATACTTCGGACAAGGACAGATCGCCATTGGTGAAATATCATGCTCGTTAAAAACATTGTTTCTACGCACTCCAACATTGCGGAAAAAAAACAGTCTTTTCAGGCTTCCATACTTTAAAATGTACTAATTCGATGTAAGCGTAACTCAAGTTCAGATTTTCCACCAAAAAAAATTATATGGTCACAGCTTAGTCTCCTAGCAAAAATGGATCGGCGGGAATGGTGCACACTAATTCAGTGCTTGTCTTCTCATGGCCACACAGCACTTGATGCATGCTTCTAAGCTGCCATCATAGCTCTGTTGCTTCTAAACCTCTAACCTGCAGGTAGGTGATGCTGCTGTCCCGAGAGCTGTGGCACGAGCATAGGGACTTGGACGTTACTTTGCATTCGGTGGTGCTGAATCATCTTTAATATGTATCACGTTTAAACAGAAACCTTTTAATGAGTTGAGAAGAGTATAATATTGCCACAGTAACAAAAATGTAGGCAAAAAATTTATATTATGTGTTCTGGTGTTTGTTTTTCAAAACACTGAAAACTAATAACTATCAACAAACGGCATAATATATCCTATAGTAATGTGGGCTGCACCTAGATGAATTTTAAAAAATCATTGGTTGTAAGTTTGATGTACAGAGCCCCACCTAATTTAATACGTAAAACCCTACCCTTACTCTGGGTAGGCAGATCCCTTAGTGCCCTCGTCAACAATGAGGTCTTCAAAGACAGAACCAGTTACCAATACTCGGAAAATGGCAAGTAAACTGCAATGGCATGTAGTAATGAACCATTCTGGTATTCACCCTGTGATGTTAGTATGCCATGAGAAACAAATATCAAGTTTGCAAGACTACGATCTTGCCAAAGGTGAGTCCAGTGTTTTGTAACTATGCCACCTTACTGTGTATGCAGTATGAGTGATATATGTAGTCACTGTTCCCTAGGTGTTTTATATGCTCGCAAGTGGACCATCAAAACTTTGGATATAATTTTAAGAGCAGTATCTATTTTAAAGAAGATGTACTGCTCTCGTCATTCTAACTAAACATACAACATTTACATTTGACCTCTAATAAAGTTGGCAAAGGAAACTATTACAGTACAGTAGTGAAAGCACTTTAATTTTAATAGGTACCACCTAAAAAATTTTAATTTAGTATATATATATATATATATACAGTCGTTAACTTTTCAGAATATAGTAAGGACAGCAAAATACTATTTGCTTACAGGACTATATTTTAAAAACCGGATTTGGCCAATTCTTCTTAATTAATGGATAATTCATTTTGCTGCCCTAGGATACGATAAATCCCATCATTGACAACATATTTTCATGAATATGTAAAATTTTTAAGAAACAATGCAATGTTGTTTTTTATCTTCTTGGAAATGATATCTTTAGCTGTACTGTTTTTTGCAATAATTTAGAAGGAATTCAATGTACAGGGTGTCCACAATATCTTGTTACCCTCCTGTATGTAGTTTATGCATATTGTTATATGATGTTGTGGTATCTTGTGTTGTAACATAACCTTAAGTATCCAGTGGATCTGCTTGGGCTCCATTCTCATGGCAGAGAATAATTTTGTGCCAAGTTCTGTGAGATGTCTTCCGAAGCATTTGCGGGTTGATAGTAGTAGTGCAACACACTCCTTTATGAAGCCCCAAAGGCTATTATCACACATCAAGAGATCTGGGCTTCGAGGTGGAGCAGGCAGCACTGCTGAACCTCGGTCAATCCAATGATTCCGAAAGACCTCAGCATGGTATTCCCTAACAGAGATGTCATAATTGACTGGTGATCCATCCTGTTGGAACCACACATCATTCAGAATACCGTACCAAGTTCTTCCAGTTGTGGCACAAACCAGGTTTGCAGAATGTCCAGGTAAGTTCTGGTTGACTGTTCCATCAAAGAAATATGGTCCAAACAAATGTTGATTGTTCATTGCAGCCCATATCACGACATGTGGAGGATTATGTTACAATTCCTCAACGTAATGTGGATTTTCCTTGGACCAGAACACAACATTCCGTGATTGACCGCTCCGACAGATGGCACAATCATCACTGAAAATGACCTTTCCACGTTTTGAGATTGTGTCGAAAGTCTGAAGAAGCAGCGCACATGCATCCCGTCTGCGGGCTAAATCAGTGTCTGATAACTCCTGAATGAACATGGGGCGATATCCGTGAAGATGCAGGATGTTCTTCATGTGTTTATGCAGTGTCGATCACGGTATTCAGCTCCGCTGATCGTTTGCGGAGCGACTTCTTCGGTGATCTCATTACTGATTCCTCGACTTCCTGACTTTTTTTATTTTTTTTTTATTGCACACGTTTCAGGATTCCCTGAGCAGATGCTCATTATTTCCCTGAGCACTCTGGTTGAAGGTCTTCCAATTTGTGGTTTATCTTTGATTTTACCCATTTCAAAGAGTTTGTGTTCCCAACACAGAAGGGTTTGTTTTGGTGGCGCCTCTGTGTGAAATCGTTGTTGGAATTCGGCACGCACTTCACGAAGTGGCTTCCCAGTATGAGGACGTTCGTGAACCAAAGTACTCACAACAATCCTCTGTTCCAGGGTGTATTCGCTGGTATCACACATGGTTCCCATTTCTTGTCTGCAACACAACACAATACGTGGCATAAATTCACTGGACACTTGGCGGTTATGTTACTACATAAACATCACAATAACATAACAATCAGGGACGTAGCCACAAGGGGGGGGGGGGTAGTGGGGACAGAACCTTCCCTTATCCTCCAAAAAAATTAAAAACATCCATATAAAAGATGTGTAATGTTTTCACTTACAGAAATTTCTTAATTTCGTTACGAAAACAGTACCTACTTCGCACCCTGAAATCAAAAATTTTCTCGGTGGAAAACCTCCTAGCCCCCATTTCAAAGCGGTGAAAAATTGACAAGATTTCATACTAAAAAATTTATAATATTTTATCAGTAGTATTTACTCTATATGTAATTACGAAAACTTCTAAAACACTATTTTGCACCTCAAAATCCATGTTTTATTGGGAGAGGAGTCTTTAAATGGGCGGAAAACTAGAAACATTTCATATTTAAAAAATAATAATATATTTACCATTAGCATAGTCAATTTTAGGGAAAAAAACTGCTAAAATAAGCATTATTTTGCACCTTAAATTCCAGAATTTTCTCGGGGAGTACCCCTGAATCGCCATTTCAAAAGGGTACAAATTTAATTACGTTTTATATTTTTAAATTTTAATATTTTCATCAGCAACATATACTCTATTTTTAGTTACTAAAACTGTTAAAATAGCACTATTTTGCACCTTAAAATCCAGAAGGGTTGATGTAATTAAAGCTATAAACGTAAATCATACGTATGCGTTTAGTGCGTTTGCCATATTGCTAGTTGTCCAAAAATTTAATAATTAAATTGTATTATGACACGTGGTGAAGTTGTATTGTAAACATATTTTATGCTGACAGAATTCCATTCTTTCCTAAACGCAGATAGAGATTTACGTAGTATTTATTGTAATTTTCTGACATTTAAATATTATTGAGCTTCGAAACTATTTTGAAATGGCTTCATGGCTGACTCAGTGAAATGAACTACTAATTATTAAGTTTTGTAGCGTCCGTAAAACAGCTACCTAACTATACAGCTTTATTTGTTAGTTGTTGCCACTAATACAGTAGTATAAGTTAATTTAGGAACGTTTCAATGTGTTCAAAACAACAAACTGGGATTATTCTCTGACGTCATATGTCCTACACGCAGAAAGCGAATGTAGGTGGGTAAACTGGTTTTACGACAGCTGACTGTGGTGGATGGGGCGAACGTGATTGCGAAAGGCGAACAAAGGATCAATGGATTGTGGAAGATTATGAAGAATTTTGAGTGTGAATCATCGTTACGCATAGTAAATACAGCGTGAAGTAAGGCCATTTGTTTGGGTTTTAAAGATCGTTAACATACAGTCCTTCGTAGTTTATCATATTTTCGAAACGGTGAAACCAATTTGGTGAAACTAATTTCGAGTGGAAAATTTTGTGGTGCGTATTACATACTTGTTATTAAATATAATATATCACTACGTAATATACAGTAAACAGATATTACTTAGATAAATTATTTTGTATTTTTTACTAAGTGTCGTGTATGAATGATAAACATATTAATTATTGCGAAGCAAAAAGTCACGCTTGGTTTTTTTATTTGCTCAGCTGATTGCAACGCGGAGCAGACCATTTTATTGTTTACAATGTTGATTGTTCTATCTGTGTTTATATCGTGGGTTTATTACTAATTTTGTGTGTGCAGTTCTATCGATAAGGTTTTGTATGATGATAATATCAAAAATCAAGGTTCCGTGATTTTTTTTTATGCAGTTTGTTTTGTGATGTGCTTATTTCGTAATGTTTGTGTAGCCATACATGGTTGCTGATGATTTCAACTTTGTTACTGTGAAATATCGGAGTAATTATTACTTTATAATTATTTGCAGCAGCGTTTTATGTATCTATTTAAGAGAATTTATTGTTCAGTACAATATATAGAATTCTTTTTCTAAAATTTTTCTTCCTGTCTAATGTATGGAGCACTTAACAAAGCCAAGATATTGAAATGTATTTTTTTTTTTTTTTTTTTTAATAATTGAGAGAACAACATAGAAAACTTATTAACTTTATATAAATAAGTTACCATAAATTTTAATTCTCTTGCATTTTGATTATACCTAATTAGGCTAGGTCTATGTTTTCGGGTGCCTAGTTTAAAGCAATTAAAATTTGTAAATTTATGGGAGTGGAATTAAGAGAAAAATTTTTTTTTTAAAAGTGTTTTCGTAAGTCTAATTTTTGAAATATTAAATATTTTACTAACATAAAATTTATATGTGCATCGATGGCTTAAAGCACAAATGTTATATGTCCATTTATTGAAACTGTAAAAGAATATTTAATATTTTTCTAACAACTACGAATTACAAATTAAACTATATGTATTAATTTTTTTCACGATTTCATCTAAATATAAATTATAAGCAAGTTATTTCTGCTAGGATGTTAAAGATTTTTTAAATAAATATTAATTAGACGATTAGTATGGACATACAATGTGTGCTTCAGGCCATCGAAGCTGTAGAATTAAAAGTGTGGCCAAAATATTTTAGTGTTATGACTCTAGTTGTAAGACAAAACGAAAAGTAAATTTGCTTGAAGTGACTAGAAAACTACACTGACACACGAAATTGGAACTCCTGTAGGCCTACATAATTTGCCTATCTCTTGTCTGAAAATTTAGCCAGATATGGATTTCTTGCAGGTTTTAATTTAGATTTACTTGCATATCTGTTATCTTGTATTGTGCAGCTCATTATAGAACATAAAACTTCTTAATGTAGCTGGTAAATGTGAAGAGTAGCTACTCATTGTATATCGTGTAAACTGTTGATGTTAGGTAGGCCTACAGGTATAGTGTATTAATTAATATGTTTATATATTAAAATTATATACTGAATTGAACTTTGATTGGATTTAGTATGGAGCGAAACTAAAGTGAATGTGGATTGAAGTGTGTTTAAAATTTTGATCCAGATTGACATGTAAACATGTTGTAGTACCTTTTACTACATGTACTAGGAGAAATAAGCACAATAAACTTACAAAACTCTTGTTGTATTAACATTGATACATGTACAAACACATATACATAAAACCAGCTCGTCAGCACTATTACTGAGCATCTCAACTTATTCTTAGGCTACATGACTTTTTTTTTTAAACGTGAAAAGTGTCCTCTAGCTTTCGCCCACGGCCAATAACTACAATCAGTAAGTTATACGAAACGAGTCGATAATTAGAACCAATATCCATTAACAGAAAACACTATCGAACTCTAGAAACTTCCAGGACATCACAAACACATAATGTGCCGAATTCCAGACACAGGATCCAAAAAACAGGACCGTCCACGATGGCGGCTACTGTCCTGAAGAACTTACTCTTACATGACAACTGTCTTGTCTTCCACACTCGTATTCACTCCGTCCATAGAATATATAACACATGATGACCTTAGAGCATAGATAACAACTAGAGAGCTGATTGCCTATCCCTCTACATTCAGTGAAGTGATTCCTAGATCTAATCAGCTGTTGATGGGCACCGAGCGAAACAAGTTTCATAATTATTACTACATAACGGTGAGCATATTGTATTTAAATATCACTCACATTTAAAGAAGCATATGCAGAATGATTTGCTGTCGCATATTACCAGCATCCATCTATTCTCGTTCTTTTTTGTGTAAAATAAGAGTTTGTTTACATGTTCTGTTTACATTGTCTTGGCATTTTCGTTTTCCAGTAATTTAAAGAACGAATAAAACTAAATATGCTGTGTATTAATTGTAAAACATTCAATAGCCAATAAATCTCATTTCTGAAGGTCTTTATAAAGGGATATCGCAACATTAATAATTTTTAGCTGTTTAATTATATTTTGCCTATCGCTAGATGTAGGTTTCACAACAAAGGCACCAAGCTATCTCTAGTTATCCATGCTCTAAGATGATTACACTTCATATCACACTTTACACACATGACTCGCAATACATAGAGAAGGTTACAGCACATGTAGTGAACCCCAACTGAAATTTGTGTAGAGAAATTTTTTTTGCTAAATAGGCCTATTTCAAAAACTGTCGAAAATCCAAGAGGAAACATTTCTTATATATTTTGTTTGAAATTGTCAGAATATTTATTTTGCACTTCCCATTATTCTTAGGATGTTAGGCCTGAACAGTTTTATTAAGCTAGCCCAGGACGGTTCTAACCCCTTACATAATCAAAGAAACTATTCAATATGGTGACTGCTTCATCTTTGATCAGTTCAGTCCAATGTGTATTTGAAGTAAACATATCAGTCTGGGTAAATATCAAGTTTAGCTACTCATCGTGTACCGGCCAAACTATTGATTTTAGACACACAGTTTATTGATGGAAAATGTTTCTAGTGACATTCTAAGTAGTCCTACGTAAAAAAATTTGGTTAGGTTAGGTTTTTTAGGTTAGTTTGTTAAGTTAGGTTAGTTTACGTTAGATTAGGTTATATTAAGTTAGGTTAGTTTACGTAAGATTAGGTTAGGTTAAGTTAGGTAACCTAACCTTACATTAGGTTAGGTAAAATTAGGTTACCTAACTTAAACTAACCTAATATAATTTAAACAAACCTAACAACCTAATCTAAAAAACAATGTAACAAAAAGATTTTTTTACTTAGGACTACTAAGAACATCACAAGTAACATTTTTCATCAATAAACTATATGTCTAAAATCAATAGTTTGGCCGGTACACGGTGAGTAGCTAAACTTGATATTTACCAGCTAACGCCCGGTGGCGAGCATATACCTCCCCATCCCCACAGTTCCAGTTCTCTAGTTTCTTCCTAAACCTTCCAACCCCTCTGTCACCAACTCCTCCCGCAGTGCATTCCAATTCCTCAACATCCTCACCAGCATCTACTGTGTACCCCTCTCCGCTCTCCTCCACACCCTCTGAATTTTCTCACTGTAGCTACCTCGCCAACTGGACTAGATTATTTTGCTCAACTGCTACCTCAGATCAGTCTGGGTGTGTTTTTAATATAAACACAAATGAGAAATGTTTCTGTAATGGTTAAAGCAAAGTAGTCCTATGAAATGAAAAATTTTTGTTAGGTTATTTTAGGTTAGGTATAAAATTTTCTTTACGTAGGACAATTTCTAACCACTATAGAAACATTTTTCATTAATGCTTATAGGTTACCTTAAAAATCAACAGTTTGCTGGATTTATAAATAGCTACTGTTCACATTTACCCCAGTAGGTGCTACGTAACCAAACAAGGTGTTCTGGCAAGTGACAAGTTTGTATTTGTTCAGGAAAAATTTTTGCAACTATGCACGTTTATTTGAATTGAAATATGTAGCCGCTGCAAAAATGTCAGTTTTGTGTAATTTTGTTTTCATAATCTTGCATTGCTAAATATTGCAAGTAACAATTGCGTCGGTATGTGGAGGCTTGTATAAGTAAGAGTAAAGGTGTCCGACATATGGAGAAAGTTGTACTGTTTAGAACAAAGTGAGGGAAAGAAAGGCTTTGAAGAGAAGACCAGCAGGAAGTGTGTGAGGGACTATGTACAGTCCATCAAGCATTCATTATATAGCTAAGCCATGATATTATAATTGAACGACAATGTACAAGTAATACCACAGAAACCATAGCTCTAATAAAACTGTAACTTGGTATGCAAGTCATTCCAGATAAGGATTTGTAAAATTTAAACTCATGCCTTAAGATAATCATTAGAAAATTAAAATGAATAGTTTGAAAGATAAAGTTAATAAAAACAATTTTGCTGTTAACAATATAGGCCCTACACGTTACATACAAATAAAATACTTTTTGGTCGAGCTTTGTGGCAGTGATCTCCACTTTGAACCATTTTTAAAGGTCAGAAGGTTTATAAATTTTAATAATTTAAACTTCATTGGTATTAGGAAATATATAATTGTTATAAATTTAGTAATTTTTTTTTTATCAAAACAAATATGTGCTATTAGTTTATTGGAACTGAAGCTACATTGGACCAATAGTCATTTAGAAATCTAAATATCATGGAGTGTGACATAGCATTATTGTTATCTAAGGTAAAGTAATAAGGAGGTGGCATTTGTAAGTTTGGCGAGAATTTGTTAATAATGTTACTTATGATTGCGTGGTAAATAAATAAACGCTAAAAACTTCAATTGATTTCTACGCTTTTTTCGAAGCCAAGATGGATAAAATATTCATTGACAATCCTAGATGTTGGTATTTGCCAACTTTATGAGTAAATATTTATCCAGAATTACTAATTCGTTACGCGTGATCTCTTGAGCCACATTTAAACACGAGGTTCCGGCGTCAGAGATTGTGCCTCAGAAGTTCGCAACATTAGAAACTATTTTGTTTAAAACTTTGACTAAAACTATGGTCTAGGATTGCTATTGTTTAATTTTCACAAATTGGATTAAAGAAACCTACAGTTATGGATTAATGCTTTTAGCGTTGAATTATGTACCACGTCCTCTTAAAGGTAATATTAAACAGGTTGTAAGTTACCACATGTGTTGAAGGCAGTGATGGTCCCCAATATTTAAGAAGCGATAGCCTAGTCTGGAAGCTACAGACCCGTTAGTGGGTCTTACGTCAGATACTGGGAAGGTAATGGAGAGACTGGTTGTGTATTTTCTAGTTGCTGCTATTGAGAGAAATTTAATGTAAGAAGACCAACATGGATTTAGGAAATGTTATTCCTATGATGGGCGCATAGTTGGGCTGTGCAGGCAAGTTAATGCTGCTTCATTGGCTTTGAGAAAACATTTGAAATGACGAGACAATGTTTGAGGAAAATGATTTGATAGTAGACAAGTGGGTAGTCCGATGGATTGGAAACTGGCATTCTAAAGAAAATTATAGTTTATTTTTAACTATTATACAGATGTGAGGACAGCTACGAATGGCAGGGACATGTTCAGCAAAGCATTTTGGCCGTTCACTTGCTTCTATCGTAAATAATTGCAACAAACTGGCAAAAAAAACTTGGCTAATATTGATACAAAGCCAGGTTTTCATTAATTGAAACCCAAATGTGTAACCACTGCAGGATCCCTCTGAGTATATGGGTTACACGAGCTATAGCAATAAACAACCCTAGGCTAGAAAAGCAGTACAAAGAGGTTAGACATCATAAGAAACGCTGAAAACTATGTTTATTACTAAAAATCAATAATAAAGGCAATTCTAACCATTTTTATACTAGTTTAGTTTATTGCATCCTTGGATCTTTTTTTCCTTACCTAATCAAACGAATAAATTACAAAGATAGACATTTAAAAGCAGACAGTAGCAGAGCGAAATTCAACATTATTCTTATCGGTTTGGGCTCGTGATCATATGTGGGTTCACAGCAGCATTCTTCATAGTCTCCTCATGCAAAAAAAAAGAGCAAGAGAAGAAACAGAATTTAATCCCAGAACAAATAACTTAAATAAGTGTCTACACATTTACAGATCCACTCAAATACTCATCGACTGAGTAAAAAGCATTAAGAATTAAGAAATCTTTAAGGAGTTTTTTGAATATTTTGGTGTTTGATAAACACACATCTTGCAGGTGTCTGGGGAGTTTGTTAAACAACTTGCAAGCAATGTATGAAGAACCTTTTTGCTGTAAGGTCAAGTTGACAAGAGGCATATGTACAAGGTTTTTACTTCTACTGTTATGTTGATGAAAGTGTTAATTTGTGTGGAACAACTTCTGATTTTTGGAGATAAATGTCAGCGATGAGTAAATATAATCACAAGCTAAGGTCATTATTTTGGAACTTTTAAAAAGAGGTCTACATGATTCAGTCTGTTTTCTCCCATGCATTATTCTTACAGCTCTCTTCTGCATACGGGAAACGTTATTTATATCAGAGGAGTTACCCCAAAACATGTTGTCATAAGTCATAATAGAGTGGAAATATGCAAAGTATACAGTTAACACAGTATCTTTGTTTAGTATACCTGCTACGTTACGTAGAGCGAAACATGCAGAGCTCAGTTTTGGAATGATACATTTAGTATGTGTTTTCCAATTCAGTTGGCAATCAACATATAAACCCAAGAATTTTGTTTCTGTGGCTTTTTTGATTTCTGCAGTGCCGCATTGAAAATTTATCGTTGACTGATTACTATTTTTTGTTGCAAACTGTAAGAAATGGGTTTTTTCTGTGTTAAGGTTTAATTTGTTTCCTATAAACCATGACTCTAATTCTGTAAATGTAGTGTTGTTTTTAAACGCTCGTTACGTAAACACAGAGGAAAACGTAAAATTACATCCGTAATCACATCTATCACCATGACATCATCGGAAAACGTAAAATTACATCCGTAATCACATCTATCACCATGACATCATCAAAATACAGTAGTACAAAATAGAACAGTGTTGCCAACTTTTTTGATTGCAAGATTTCTATGACTCATTACAAAAACTATCATACAGATACACCCTTTTAGTTTACTACAAAATAATGAAGTCTGCAAAAATGTTCAATACAACTAGAAATAGCAATTTTTTTACAAACATCCTTATTGCAACACACTTTGTTTCACACGACTGGCTGTGACATCAGAGGATGTGTACTGTTATCTAACCATTGAGGTAGAGGAGAGCAAAGTTAAGATAAATGTAAGAAAAGCAAAGGTGGATAGCGAGGTTTACAAGCAGGAGATTATGGCATAGAGAAAGGAGAAAGGTGTAGGAGATAAAGCTTCAGAATATTAGTACTTAGCCCACTGTGATGGACTCATTGCTGTTAAGTGTTCTTCATTGGACAGGAAGAGATGTGCATGTTGGGGCTTGATGCACTGCCATATTAGCCTGTTTTTAAAATATAAGGTTTCAGTGCACTGGCCCAGACAGCAATGTTAGTTGTTGAACGCCACCAGATGACTGCAGAGGTGAATGAGTGAAGAAATTTTAATTTTCACTTAATAGTAACATTTTCAATGCTGGTGCAAGATGATGTGAGTTGAATACGATGCAGCACCTAAATGAAAGGGTGTGGGAAACTGGTAGTCCTCTAGAAAACCTGCCGACCAACAGCATTGTTTGGTAATATTCCCACATTCAACGACTCCCAGAAATCATGTTTGAATGCTGTGGTCTGGAACGTAATCTTAACTGTACAGTACGTCCCCACATTGGTTGTTGCTTGGTATGACGTAATGTTATTTTCAGTTGAGTCCTATTGTGGGTAAGTAAATAGGATTGGAATTGTCATATCAAGTTTGTGGACAGTTCACTCTTCCTTGCATTCTGTTTGTTTCCTCTTGCCCTTACCTCCTCTACTGTTGAATTTTTATTGGTGGTCCGGAGTTCCAGCTTCAAGCAGCTGGCCCTTTAGCAGATGGGCTTGGGTCTTCCCTGGAGCATTGTTCTAGCTCATATCTGCCGTTAAGCCCAGACTGTGTTTGGTCTAAGTGCCCCAGTTATGTAAACTACTGGCAGAAAATAATTAAAGAATTTGGAGCATCAGCAGAAAAATTTATCCCCAGACCATTGTAACGTAACACTACGTAAAAGTGCTGCCGGCTACACTACATTATCAGTTATTAATGGCACTGAGGATTAGCTGTGACATCTCAAGTACGTTCCTTCACATTTTAATGAGTTTTTTACTACAAACAATATTTTGTAACCATCAGGACCTTACCCAATTACGATACGTCTAGGGCAAAATATTTTCATACACTTAGTGTTAATATACGCACATTTCTGCTTCATTATCTTGCATGTTATACATATGGCACTCTCTCTGTTACGCACTGCTGGAGAATCCCAGTTAGGGGACACACCTGTCATGTGCGTAAGTTTTGTGACAACCTTCAGAAATTGCTGTGTGGTGGGAGTACACAACTTTGAGTGTGGCATGCTCCAATTTTATTTTGAAATTCAGTGGATCTTTTGCAGCTTCGTCGTTTGTAGACTTTGTGTTGTTTTCATAGATCCTTGTCAGGTGCCCTCATAAAACCAGCTTACAACGTACAGTTTCATTGCCAATAGTTGGTTTTTCGAACTTGAAATTGAAAACAAGCTTCAAGACGTAATATATATGGTACTGTCCACACACTAGCTCTCTGGATTGTGTTTGTGAAGAAAGAGGATGAATTCAGACAGTCTTCATGCACATGTACTACATGCAATAACGTCTCAAGTTGGGATATGTCTGGCACTAAGTCTTTACAACTTCCACGTTGGGTCAGAAAAAAAAGAGCATATTGTGGTTGATTGTAGTAAAGTCTTTTAGATTTCACTGTTTCATTTTTTGTAGTATTATTTTAAAAGGTTGCTTTGAAATAAAATGTTAAATCTCGGCCTACGTAACATTGTGTGCTGGAATAGAGTTTTCCTAGTATTTGTTTTCAAGCAGCTGCCAAACCATTGGAATGATATCAGATTTTTCAGGTCTACCTTTTCAGCTTGCTTTACACAGTTTGGTATTTCTGTTCCCTCGGTGGCATTTCAGAGCAAGACCGTTTGTGTTTGCACTAAAGCAGAAATTATAATAATATGGACTAGTAGAAAGATTTTTCGATACAAAATTTGTAAATTATTCTCTCTTCTTCAAAATCTTAAAAAATAATTAATTGGTTTTATTGAACCATAATATTTTTAACATTTTATTTTCTAAATTTTGTGTGTAGTTTAACTGGAAAAGTTTTATGTAATGAAATGTATACGACAGTTTGTAATGATTCTATGTGTAGAGAAAGGTAATTTCTTCTTATTGCATTCTGTGAGAAAGTACAGTTTAGTACGTATATTTAATTTTTTCATTCTTTTAAAGATATTCAAGTGGGTAAAAATAGTAGTTTTACATTTGTATGCCTCTGTGGATGTTACATGGGAATAAATTTTCTTCTAACAAATAAAATTAGTTCAGATATACTTTCTTACGATAGCCTTGACAGTCATAATTTGTATGTTTTTTGTTCTTACAAGCTGCTGCACACCAATGCCCATGATGGAATTAAATAATTCCCAATTTAACTACATGTCACGGGCTACTGCTTATTACAATATATTTTTGTATTTTAAAAATTTGTTGCAAGTAGCAAACATTTAAAATTTGAGCTATTTTGTTTAAATACAAAAATATTTTGTAATGAATTTATGTGTTAAGCAGTAATGTGTGACATTTAGTTTCAATGTGAATTTTTCGCGTCTTATTATGTTTGTTGGTTTTTACTGCTTAAGAGAACAAATAACATGCAAGTTTTGACTGAAATGTTACTAAGCAACTGAGTTATTTTTTTTTTTCGTAAGGAAAAAATATTCTTCCAAGAAACGTCTACAAAAGTAACACTATTGAATACAGATGTATAGTAACTATTTTCCCCACTTGAAAGCCATCAGAATAGCTTCATAGCAGTGGAGTAGGTTACCCATATGAAAAAACTATCTGGGCCAAATATACAATAATTCATATCTGGCCAATTTCAGATATAACTTTCTCCATTTTGGTAAACAAGGCTATGAACCATTATTTCTGTTACTTATACATTGATTATTTTTTTAATCATAAACAAAGCAAATATTGAAAAACTGTTGCACAGCTTTGTTAAAAACAGTGTATAACTACGTTTAATAATGTTACAAGTTTGGAGAACACACAAACTTTACGTGTGGGGAATTCCCATGAGTTCTTTTGGGATAGAGGTCTTATAATTATAAATAAAAGAGTTAAATTAAGTACTGGATTTAATAGCTCACAAAGCTACGAAATACACAAAACAGTAATCAACTATAACTCTCACAACACAATTAGTTATGCACACAATTACCACTGTGTCACAGACACGTTAGTTAACTTTCACAATTAAAGCACAAAAAATGTCTACCATCAATTAATTAAACAATACAAATCACAAAATTCAGTCATATATACAATCAACATCTTTCAAGTAGTGACAGTGTACAACCTTAATAGTCCGCCGTAGTGATAAATCGTCGTGTGCTGCGCAGCACCCCGAGTGCACCGCTGTCTTCACTCTTGAGGTCTTCGGTTCGACTCCCGTCGCGTACCTCCTTC
>PNEQ01008651.1:0-15272 GCA_003012365.1 Medauroidea extradentata | reverse complement strand
CTAGTTAGTGCGAATACTCATGCGTCCACGTCGTGCAGAGAGTGTAGTGTGTTCGTGTAAGTTGTCCTTGAAGGAAATATGACGTTCTTCCTCCCCTACGCGCAGGAGTGACAGAGCGGCAAGAGGGGAGAAAGTTGGAGGGGGTTGAGCTGCGCGGAACGGAACTGGGCAAGGACAATTACTAACTTGTCGCATTATAATACATTTTTTGTATTCGTTAACATTGAATTAAAACATTATAATTTTAAAAAAGCTGTGTGAACATAAGTAAAGTAATAAACATCTACAGGAGCATCAGGTTCCGTGGTGTAGTGGTTATCACGTCTGCTTTACACGCAGAAGGTCCCCGGTTCGATCCCGGGCGAAACCAACGCATTTTTTATTCCTCCCCATCCTGACTTATTCTTTGTTAGCACAGTTTCTTATACGAGTTCTAGAGACGCGAGAACTATTAAGGTGGCTCCCTACTTGCACTTGAAATATGTTGCATCAAGTTGCGTTTACTATTTTTGTGACGAAACTACTTAACGCGCGATACTTTTGTTTATCTAGGACAAGAACACGTACCCAAACCATGACTCTATAAGTTCAAAAATTCAATACGCTTGTTGAAAATATGTTTTTTTACCGCTCAAAATGCCTATACACGGGTTTTCCAGATTCCCGTCTTTGGGAATATACCAACTGTTTTCGAATACCTCAGAAACAGAAGCATACGCTTCCACAGATGAAATTATAATATAGTCACCATTTAACGTCACATAGATGATAGAAGACTAGTAAAGCACTGCACGCCAGTTGAGTGACTTGTTCGTAGAGTAGATATTGTATTACATACACCAGTCAGTGGCGCTCTCAATGATCCTCTATGTCTTACACACACAAACGCACTCTATCTAGGGAGCCACCTTAAGGCACACATCAACACCTCTAAGTGCTTGGCGCTGAGCTGACAGTCTAGGAAGCCAACTTACATGTTGCGCGCCTTTGTTGCATTTGTATTTAACTCAGAGCATACATGTTGCATGTCCATCCAAACCGTGGTAAATTATTAAACCCCCCAAAAATACATTTCGTAGAATTCGTAAGCGTTAGTTGTGAGGATAATATCGTAGGTTTAATGCAAGAACTAGATAACTAGGTAGCAGGAGATATATAATAGTAACATTGAAAATAATTTTTGTCATCCACACAGTTGTTTGTAGAAATACAAATTTGTGTTGCAATAATACTCCTAATTAACACATTTATAAACATATACAAATCAATATGAACACTCTTAAACATATTGTAGATATCTGCAGATAACCTAAACTTGAAAAAAAAAAAAAAAATAAGTTACATATTTCTTGCACCAACCTGACGATATGAAATATTCTTTTACAGTCTCTCAAAATGAATGTACAAAATTTGTGCTTTAAACCATCAACATAAGTATGGTATATCTAACAATAATTTCCCTTCAGTGTACAGTGCTGCATTCGACGTAGGTACGATGACACATATTCCAGTGTTCATCCGAGAATTCACGATTAAAGAGGCTACTGAGACGTCCAGAAAGAATGTGGGGTAAATATTGAATAAGCACTCATCGTTTACCGGCCAAACAATCTAATTAAAGGCATAGTTTATTAATACAAAATGTTTCTATAGACGTTATAAGTAGTTGTAAGTAAAGAAGTGACGTGAAGAGATTTTGGTCAGCACTTAGCATCTAGCACTGGTGAGGGGTGACATGATGTGAGTAAGGAGCAACACCAAATCGAAGATGGAGGGGGAAACGGGAAATACCCGAGAAAAACTGCCGATCAGTGGCATAGTCAGGCACAGTTCCCACATGCCGGGAATCGAACCCGGATTGAAATTGGAAGCAGGTGAGTGCTGTAGCCACTACGCCAACCGCGACCCCTTTGTATGTAAAGAAAAATGTAGTTTACTTAGTTCGAAACTATCCGATTTTCGATAGGGTAGGTTAGTTTAGGTTAGTTCTGGTTAGGTTTTTTAAACTTGAAAATGTCGTTAGGTAAGGTTTGGTAACCTAACCTTACATAACCTAACAAAAACGGAAAATTTCAAAGTAAACTACAATTTTCATTACGTACGACTACTTCTAACATCTATAAAAAAGTTTTATTGATAAACTATGCATTTTTAATCAATAGTGTTGCCGGCATACGATTAGTAGCTATTCTTAATACTAACCGAACGTGGATGCAAGTCACTATGTTAGCTGCAACTCCTTCACAAATGTTCAGCAAGAATATTTGTTGGAACTTGGATTTACTTCCGTCGACAGTATCTGTTAGCATTAATGCGCATATATTCATTGCTATATTAACGAGAATGTGGTACAATAAATTGAAGCTAAATACGTAAATGTAAAATGTTAACAATAAGTGTAGCCTAGAAATGATTTTTTTATATTTTTTGATTTTGACATCCAAAAACCTGTAGTTAAGGCGACTGGGCTACTTGCATGAAATTTAAAATTCGTTAAAAATAAATCTTCATAAATGTACAAGGAAAAATATAAATACAACAGAAATAATTTTTTTTTGTTAAAAGTGTTTCGTTTTGTTATACGACACATATAACAGATATGAATGCAGCTACCGCCGCGGCGCTGACGGAAAACAGGTTCTACATAATCAGCCCGTACCTCGTCTTAACACTCTGGTGGTCATCTGATACTGAAATAAAGTAGCGTCGAGCATGGTTAGTACGTGGATGTTTGACCGCCAGGGAACACTGGCTCCACGTGCCGCTGGTGTATAGCACGTTCGACTACCATAAAGGTCAACGCAAGTACAAGGCAGAAGAGTACATGTTCACTATAGGTAACGGCTGTTTACATCTTAATGGCTTGCTCCTCGAATTTTTCACGGCTTGCGTTCGCTGCGGTCTCGAAGTAATCGTGGATGAATAAAAGTTCTGTTTACTTTTAAATTTATGTATTTGTTTAGACATTCCACCTTTGGTATTTAGGTTTAAATGTTTTGTATTCTGCAGCTCAGTGCTTTCAGAGCAACTTTAGCCAAAATTTTGTTTAATTATCAAGTATATTATGACAGTATATATAAAACGTCTACATTAAATGGATACAGAACACGACATTTAACAATTTAATCACTAAATTATTGTTTCGTAAAAATGTTTTCGCGGCAACCATTTATAAGTCTCACAAACGTTACTGACAGGGTGTGTTATTTTAAATAATTTCTTTCTTAGTTTTTCTTATGAGATCTCATACTGCTAACGTGGTTTACGACTAGGATAAATAGATATGCAATACGCATTCGTACAAAACATCATTTAAATAAATAAGCCGTATGCCCGACCAAAAATATTGCTTCAGACCCGCCAAGTGCCGGTGTGGCAGGCGGTTTGTACCCCGGGTGGTTTGTACCCCCTAGCCAGGCGGGCTAGTTTCTCCATGCAGACTACGCATATGTTCTCAGCGAAATTTGAGAGAAAGAACCACTGTTACCTTAACAGTAAGCATAGAACATATCTCATTCGCGCAAGAACTAACCTCTATGTTAGTGATTAACAAATCACGACTGCTCAAAACTGATCGTGTTCATAGAGATGCTAACATAGGAAATTGTAATATTTCATTTCTTCTGCGGACGTATAGGACAACAATCAAACACAGTAAAGAATTTACATAATGTCCGTCATGTTGATTTAAATTCCAAGATACACCACAGTAAAACAAAGCTAGAATAAGAAATTTTACATGTTAAAAACGATGTTTCTATATTGTAAATAATGTGCAGTGCAGTTTATTGGTACTTCGTTTCTATATTTCCTATTATCTCCAAAAACGATTCTACTTTAATTATGTTTAAATGGCCTTCGGTTGCATTTATTACAGCAGCGAATACTTAATATTCGTGAAAAAAAAATAATTGGCTAAACATTACTTTATTAGTACAATTGTGTATTAATTTTGCACAAGTTTATACTGTGCTTATTTTCTAAATTCTAAATTGTGATCTAACCCTTACATTATGAACTTTCGGTAAGGTAATCTATGGCGTCGTAATAATGAACGAAATTTCTGTGTCAGTGACTGTACCCCAAAACTGGCAAAATATTTGATTCATAAGATGGGAAAAACTGTTATCAAGGTTTGTTATTGTTATTAATAGTATTACTATTATCATAATCATAATTGTTTTTACTATTGAAATACTGGCTTCGAGAAAAGAATATCTTCTATTTATTTATTTATTATTGATTTACGGTAACGCTCTCTTTACAAAATACAAACTGAATAAAATGACATTAATCTTATGAACATTGAATTATAATTCTTTAAGTTAGGTAAACAAAACATAAGTGAAGTAATTCACAGTTCGTTACATACATCTGGTTCCGTGGTGTAGTGGTTATCACGTCTGCTTTACACGCAGAAGGTCCCCGGTTCGATCCCGGGCGGAACCAACACGAACTTTTATTTCCCATCCAGATTGATTCTTTGTTACCGCAGTCTTACTGTAGGTGTTTGTTACACGAGTTTGAAAGACGCAAGGACTAATAAGGGCGCGGTCTACCGCAATTTTTATCACCATTTTTTTATTTTTATTTGTACCAGATATTTTTTTTTATTTTAGACACAAAATGTGACTAAAATTGGCTCTTATGAAATTTTTTTTATCTCTCATAGTTTTCGCGTAATGGCTTGGTAAAGTCATATTTTGCATGTTTCCGTTTTAACGACTACACTAAAACCAACTGATATACCATACTCAAAAAAATCACAGTGGATAAAGACATTGCAGGCTACAATGACATGCTCATAAAATTAAAGAATAAAAATTATTTGAATTTAAAAAAAATGCTGAAACTAAAAATCAAAATTAAAAATATTAAATAATTTTTTTTAAAAAATACAAACAATTTTTATATTTTTAATTCTATGAGCACCTTGTTGTAGCCTGCAATGTCTTTGTTCACTGTGATTTTTTTAGTTTAGTATATCAATTGGTTTTAGTGTAGTCGTTAAAACGGGAACATGCAAAATATGACTTTAACAAGCCACTACACGAAAACTATGAGAGATAAAAAAAATTTCATAAGAGCCAAATTTAGTCACATTTTGTGTTAAAATAAGAAAAAAAATATCTGTTACAAATAAAAATTAAAATAATGATGATGAAAATTGCGGAAGACCTCGCCCTTAAGGTGGCTCTCTACCTGCTATTCAATGTTGCAGTAAGTTGCGAATATTATTTTTCAGACGAAACTAATTATGGTTCAGTACTTTTACACATCTAGGAAACGAACACAAACTTCAACCTAAAACTGTTAAAGTTGAAAAATTAAATACGCTTATTAGAAACACGACTTTTCAATCGCTCGAGTTGCCTAAAAAACGGCTATTTCAGACTGTAGGTTTCTGTAAAAATACTAATTGTATTCGAACAACTCGGAAATATAAGCACGCGCTGGACTTTGAACTATACTTTTCATAGATAAAATGATATGGTTACAACGTAAATTACCATAGGTAAGAGAATATTAGTAAACCACTGCACGCCAGTTGAGTGACTTGCGCGTATATGAGACATTGTATTACATACGCCAGTCAGTAGCACTTTCAACGATCCACGATGTTGTGCCTTAAACACACAAACGCACTCTATCTAGGGAGTTACCTTAAGGCACGCATCAATACCGCAAGGGCTTGGCGCTGAGCTGACAGTCTAGGAAACCAACCTACATGTTGCATGCCCTTATTGCACTAACAATATTCCGTATTGTGATTTAATTGCTTAAAAATGACACACATTCTTATTAGCCTTCAATATGTCGTTAGATATTTACGTCGTTTATTTATTTAGTAAAACAAATGTACACCCGTAAGTGTAGAAATATTTGCGGTGTAGAGTTTGTTATAAACACCGAACAAAACGTTAAAATTCAAAGCTAACACAATTTGTCAATTTTCAAAAATGATACTCCCTGTTATGCATATCCCTGTCGTAACACAGTAACTTTAGAGAAATGAAAAAGAAACATAAAAAAAAAATATTGAAATATTGTCCACAAACGAAAAATAAGTCTGAAATTCTGCACACCAGGAAATAGTTTTCCATTTCAGAGTTATGGTTTGCATTGAAACTTTCAAGCATATAGAGTATAAGAGTATAAATCAATGCACTTGTTTTATCTTAATTTTGCCCTCTTGAATAATAAGTTTGGTGCCGGAGAAATATTAACACAACGAATGCCGTGAAATCATGTCCTGAAATCAGTAGGCAAAATCATAACGCAAAATAAATTTTAGTACATTTTTTGCTGAATTCAAGCGGTACAGATTTAACGTTATTTTATATACTCAACAATGAAATTACTGTTTTAACAAAAATATTAAGTTCCAGTAAATTTTCGTATGAATGTCAGAATGTAACCAAAAATTCCTGCCTTTGTTCGAACCATGCAGTTGAATTCTCATAAAATTTCAAAGCGCACAGACGAATACAGTGTGCCACAATCTACGCTTACTGCATTTCTGTTTCTTATTTTTTTCATGGAACAAATGTTGATATTTTTTTACGTCACGGCAGCGAATGCTAATCGCGGTAAGCCCTTTCTACAATAGTGCGTGGCTGCGACACAGCGACCCACGATTTTGATCGTCGCTCGATTCTACAATAATTACTGCGACAACGGCGGGGTGTTTCATGCCTTACAGTGGCGTCTTCCGGCGAAAATGGAAGCTAAATGAGACAAATGAAGGCCGAAATTGGTAAGCTGTTTACTGTTTGTTAGTAATATTCGTGCATGGAAATAAACTCGACCTCTTGCCGAAAACGTTTTCTTTCACGTCTAAGTCCTGTCTGTTGTTTATTTACAATGGTATTATCTTTCTTTGTCTTAGACGCGCTAGCTTATTTACAAAAGTTTTCTTTTTTCTTGTTTGCTAGCGACAATCACAGATGTGTTACAGCATGTAATCGCAGCCATATATGTCGGCGTCGTCGGCCCCTGATTGGCTTGTAATTTTTATCGTAGTGTTGTTGTTGCAACGTCGCACTATACGTAGTACTAATGACTGTAGGCAGAAAGAATAGTTATTGTAAATTAGTACCTAACAAAAACAACGAAAGTGTGGTATCATGGCTTGACTCTCTATGTTACGGATGAACTGCAAGCAAACCTCGTTAAAATTACACGGTCGGCAACTTCATAGCAGCATTTGTAACCAGGGTCATTTAATGTTAGTCTTCAAATCTCAAACTTGACTGCGTTTCCTCTGCCTTTGCGTGTCGTTGCTGGTCCAGCTTAATTTTTTCGCATCATTTTCACGTATGCGCAAGTGCACTTGGTTAATCATACGTTTCGAATGCGTTGCAGTGTGTTCGTAAATTTTTTTTCAACAAAAGTATTCCACACGAGCGCACTGTACCAACCTACGAAAGTAAAATTACTTCAGTACTATCATTTAGATGGCCCCAAATATGAACTGAAGATCTTATGTTTCTTACGTTACGTTACGAAAGATGGTGAGGGGAGGTGAGAGGGTTTTGCGGCCCTTTAACAACATGGTCTTAAGAGCCTATGAGGGTGAAGGGTGCTGAAATGATAACACAAAAGCCATGTCCGAGACGGGATTTGAACCCAGGACCTCTCGGAACCGTAGACTGGCACCTAACCGACTTACAAAAGTTGGTGCTAGGAGGACTTACATTATGTCAAAGATTCGCGCAGACCTATTCAAGGTTCGCATATTATCTGATATTATTCTTTGACTTCAGCAATTTCTTGTTAATATGTGAGCATTCTAACGTTATCATAATGGAAATAGCTATCAGTTTTGACATTCAAATCCTTTGACCGCGGATCAAACATGGCATGGTTATAGGCAGTTCGGAATAAAGTGAGCACTCGAAAAAGCCCTGCTAAAGATCTATTTCCAGCCAGTTCGTATATTTCCGCGTGTAGCAGCTAACGACGGGAAAAGTCTAACCTCCTGGGACACGTCACTTTATGTTTGCGCGTGTAAGATGAATTGTTCAGTCAATAGGTACCTATATAGTTTGATAAAAAATAAGTTTATTAATTATATAAAATACAATTATATCGCTGTCGGTTGATTTTGTTTCAGTATTGCTGTATTTAAATACGAATAAACACGGAACTATGTTGTGTTATTTCATTGCCAATCACACAAGCAGTAAAGTGACTATCGGTAATGTTGAATTATATGTAGTAACAGCTAGTGATATTTTTCAAAGGCTAAATAATTAGTGTTCATTTAATTCCAAACGGCCTATATTTTAAAAGGCGATGACTTAGCTAAATTCAGTTGCAACATAATATTTTAAGATTTATTTTGGCAGTTCCACTCGACTGCGTGTATTAAATATTGCTCTTACGCAATATGTGACAGAGCAAGATAACCATTAACTTATTAATGCATCAAGCGATACGTACGGCAGAATAATAGGAGATACCAAACGATAAATATAATATATAATTATGAAAGATACGAACTAGGAAATATTAAATTGTCTTTACTTAAAATAAAAATATCTTACGAAATGTAATACATTGATAAAAAACAGTAAAT
The DNA here is from genome assembly GCA_003012365.1 of Medauroidea extradentata. Lineage (NCBI taxonomy): Eukaryota > Metazoa > Arthropoda > Insecta > Phasmatodea > Phasmatidae > Medauroidea > Medauroidea extradentata. Next base: position 6,691 of record PNEQ01008651.1, on the reverse strand, counting down.
ATAATTAATTCAATAAAACAATAAAATATCTTCAGATCACGTTTTAGTACTGCTCCGAAGTTGTGACGTTCGAAGTTCTTCTCGTGGAAATGTTTTTATTGCCTAAAGCGCTGTAAAATTTGTCGCTAGCCAGCGTGTAGCCTCACAGGAAAAGCATCGTAGTGTCGCGATTATCAAGGATTTAGTGTTATTATGGTCCGTGCACTTTAGATAGGCGAGAGTTATTGGTAGTTCGCCCTACACGGTCACAATGAGCAAGCCTCGTGTAGCCAATAACATTAATTCAGTTCGGCATCCAAACATTTGTTCCGTACGTCGCCCCTATATCAACTGCACGTTTTCTTCTAGTTTCATGTAACACACTGCTAATTCTGAACTTACTAATAGTTTTTGTAGAATCAAAAACATACATTAATCCGGACGGTAAGTTCGTTTTCGGGCATCATTCTCATAAATTTGTATTAAAAATTACTGAAATCTAATATTTTTTGTATTAGTATTAGTTTCTAGGACATGCCTAATGTCCTCACGCTACCTTACGAAGTCAAAATATCTTCGTTGAAATTAGTTTTATGTTGTAGTTGTGAATGCTGACTGCACGACGTTAGTACGTGAATATTTTCCACTGTCGAAGTATTCAAGAGGACAAAATTCAAACAGAATATCAGTGCTGATTTGATACAGCAGTTTTTCAAACTTTCAACGGAAAAGCATTCCTAAGTGGGCGAAGTTCCATTGTTTTCCGGGACGTGAAATTAAACATAAATAACAATATGATATTTTTTGTGAGTACCAAAAATTAATTTTTAACCATAAATGTCTTTATCAATTTGAACCTCACGAAAGATTTTATTTGCACACAAATTTTGTCATTTAATTATCTTGTGGTTGTTAAGATACTGATGATTAGGTGACCACTAGTAGTATACAATAGTTAATATATATTTTTTTTCTTTTTGGTTGGTATGCTGAATGTCGCGTCACTAAATCCAACTAAAATACCAAGCTGATAAAATTCACAGTGAATAACAATATTGCAGACTACAGTTTATCGTGCATGAAAATAAAAAATGAACTTTTTGTTTTTAAACTAAAATTGGAAATAAAAATTTTAAAAAATTCAAAATTTTTTGGAACAAAAATATTTTGTGGTTTAATATAGGCGACTTTGTAGCCTAAAACAACGTTATTCGCTGTGAATTTTTTTCAGTTTGTTAAGTGAGTTGGTTTTAGCGACATCGTTAAAACCGTAACATGCAAATTTTGACTTTTGGCGAGCCATTACGCAAAAACTATGAGAGAAAAAAATATCTCATAAGGGAAAGATTAAGTCACATTTTGTGTCTTAAATAAGAAAAATATATCTGGTACGAATATAAAAATAAAAACACATGGTTCTGAAAATTGCTGTAGATCGTGTCCTGAAGCGGCAGTAATTTACTGGGAAATGGATACGAGGTACGTACGGCCTATCGGTGGCTTCGTGTGCCGTTGATGCATCAATCAGGCTAACGTATTTCGCTTTACCGTCTGTCCGCACTCTCAACTTAAATACTGACTGCATCCCACCCTTCATATACGTTGATACAGCATGGCAGACGAGACTGCTGATTACAACCTGGCGAGCAATTAGAGGGCTTTCCGGAACGATCCGGAGGGAAAGCAGAACTGGTGGCGCACAGGCGGATAATTCGGAGGTGTCTGATTTCATTCCGATCTGGTTTCATGTTTTCCAATGCAAACTACACTTGCTTCTCTCTCCTGAAACGAAAACTCTTTGAGGTAGTAATTTTTCGTGTAAATCTGTTTCAGTTTTTTACATTTACTCTTACAGTAAAACCGTAGTTATGACAACCGAACAAGAAATATCATTCGAGCCCTAAAAATAAATTTTTGCTGTAAATAACACTTGTATATAGCTTACGAAGTAACTGTTGGTAAAGTAATACTATATTTATTTGAACAAAATGTAACTAAAAGTCGTGGGATCTATAGCCGTGTTTATAATTGTCTAGTTTTAAACTGACCGTCAAACAATTAAACATCAAAACATTTTTTTTTAGGTTCTATGAGTACATTTTCAGAATTTAAGTTTTCTTAACTAAAAATCATGCGATTTAAAAATAATTTTTTTAAACTGTAAATTGTTTTTTTAGACGAATGGTAAGTAGGCCTATTCATTTGTTATAAATAATTGTGGTAATTTATTTTGCTACTAACAATTAGGTCAAGGAAGATCTATTGCGCTACGAGGATATCCACTGCATTGTGTTTATTACTTTTTTACTGTATCGTGTATTGCTGTCGGTGTTATTATTAGAGCAATAATTGTTTTAGCTTACAAAATGTGAAAATAAAAGGATACATATTTACTAAACCCTGCACAGTGTACGAGGCAACTAATATACCAAGCATGATGAAAACCAGATTAACATACCACTACATTCCATTTCCTCGCCTAGAGAGGTAACACTGAAAGGACAAGTGCCAAATACATCAGGTTTTCTCATACTGTCCGAATACACACACACACACACATATATATATATATATATATATATATATATATATATATATACATATATATATATATATATATAAAAGTGTTCATTTGGCACGTCAGTGGCATACACCTTGACATTCGAACTGTCCCACTAGTATAAATCAAGGGATTTTAGTCTGGTGATTTCAGTGAGTACCAGAATAACTTCTTTTTATCCAGATCTGTGAGTATTCAAGTACCATTTGACTGTAATATTTAAAAATGCTGATCTTCTATTATGCATGAATGCATTTGACGATACAGGTACAGTGACCAGTCTTCCTGTAACCCTCCTTCGATTCCCAGTTAGAAAGTCTACTGACATCTTCTGAAACGTAGAGGCAAGTAAATGTGTCACCTGCATTTCCCTCCCAAATGTTCAGCGATAACTGATGTTGGGATTTGTTCCTATTGTTCTTTGCTCCTTTTACTGGGTAGGAATTCATTGATACTTGCAATAGGCAACGTAAACTAATGCTATATTTGACAAATGGTTGTTTTTGGCCGGTTGTCCACTTGTAATGTGTGTTTTGGTCTATTTTATTGTAAGCTTAAGTGATATACGAGGGTTAGTTTTTTTCAACCTCCGATCGGCTGTAATAAAAAAACGGGAATGAATTATGAAATTATTTTAATGTCAAAAGAAACGTACATCTTTACACTATTTTTCCACAAATACCGTGCAGATTGAGGCACTTGTCGTACCGATGCACCAGCTTGCCGATACCCTCCTTACAGTCCGGATTTGGCACCGAGTGACTTCCACCTTTTTCCCACGTTGAAAAATGGCTTGGAGGATGACGCTTCAACACCCATGATGAACTGCAAGACACTGTTTAAACATAGCTGAATAGGCAGAAGGCATCATTCTTTGATATTGGCATCTCGTAGACTAGACTTCATGTGACTCCACAGATAGAAGTCCAGGTGTGACAAATCGGGTAGCGCGCAAACCACTCGGCAGGACCTCCCTTACCTATCCACCTCTCTATAAATACTTGTTTGACGTACTCACGAACAGAACGAGCACTGTGTGAGTGTACCCCATCGTGCTGTAGCTACAAGTGGTTACGTATCGGAGGTAGTACGTCTTCCTGCTACTCCTGAAGTGTGTATTGTAAGAAGCGCCGGTACAAATAGCCATCAACACGTGCTGGTAACACGTATGGTCCTACTAAGTGATCATGGACTATGCCAGCCCACGAATTGACTGAAAACCTCTCTTGGTGCAGGGTTACGACTCTCGCGTGTGGATTTTTCGTCCACCCACATATGGCCATTGTGGCTGTTGTAATAACCATGGCGTGTAAAACAGACTTCGTATGTAAACAGAACACTCCTCGAAAAGTCAGCCTCACGTGTCTTCTGCGGAAACCATGTACAGAACTCATATCTGGGTGGAAAGTCACGTAGATGTAATGCTTGCTGTCGACGTGGGTGGTAGGGTCGAAGCTGCTGCTCATGCAACACATTACGCACAGTCACATGATATGCATTAAATGTACGGGTGCTGGTTGATGGTATATTGTCGACTCTGTTTAGAACATTTTCTTCAAAGTCTGGCGTACGCATCGCACTCCACAGTTGGTAGGAGACTTCCCATATCTCGCAGGCGATGGATGATTCTTGCATATATTGCATGCGCTGGGTGTCGTGTGTTTTGACATCTTGGGCGATACATTCGTGCAATTAATCTTCCATTGCACTTTGTTTCACCATAATTGAAGGCAATGTTGGTCAGTTCCGCTAGTGTGTAACTATATCTATTGTCACTGCGCTACTGAAATGTATGTCTGTTTCGTTTCGTCCTATTCTTCTACCTGTGGCCGTGAATAACGCATGCCCACATTTCTTACCGGGTACTCGTTTTACATAGGAATAAGACAGCAATAAGTTCACCTCACATACATCACTCGTTGCTAACAGTAAGACGTGTAAGTGGCTTCCTCGTCGATGACGGCAGATTCGACACAATTATTGTACGTGTTCCTGCCGATCAATAATATTTATTTTATCAGTTCTGCCTCGGTCTAGCTCAGCGGGTAAGTTGAAATAATACAGTCAATATTGATTTAACAAGTCACTTGATACGGCAGCAAATGGCCCTCGTTCAACGCGAAACAGAAAAGACCAGGTGACTGATCTGGGATTCAGCCTAATCACGCAACTTCGCACCGCAGGTGAATTATACAAACAAGGGCGATTCTACAGCTGTTTCGCGTCTCTGTCCTTAAGGACGCGATTCCTGTTTGCAAATATCGTCCTGCTCATCCTCGCAAATCGTACCCCGGGACAGACACTCTGTCGGCGACACTTCCGCGAGACGCGGCCCTCAGCCCCGAGGACAGCAACACGTCCGTATGCCTCGAGCCCTGAGATGCTTCTCTTTTCCCTCGATCAACGCGTCTACATGCCAAGCTGGCTACACTGACCCCTAGTTTCCTTCGACCAATCAGAAACCCGGTTACATTTAAACTCTGTTTGCCAACGGCTGAGAACTCAGGCCTTTGCGAGCGTATCAAGTATTAGATTTATTAATCAAAATCACAAATTTACAAGTTTGTTTATACCCTTCAACTATAGCACATAAATTTCTTTACTTTTAACTAAATTTATATTTAATTTACATTTCAAATTCAACTGCCTAGCGTCAAACAGTTGCAGGCATTTTATTTCTGTCTCTTTCTAACACTCTCTCGCCCAGTTGGGCGTACAGGGCACTCTCTCCCTCAACAATTCGTCAACCCCCTTGACACACACATAGCCTGTCCTCTGCTTCCCACAGCGTGACAAAACTCAATTTTCTACGGCCTCATCATCCTCTAGATATTAATATAAATTTTATACATTTTCTTTATTACGAACCTAACACTAATTTAAACAAAATATACAACTTCCACAGAGTCTGGCAGAGTTTGAATCATCTCTGTAGCCCAATTATTACTCATTGTAGTTATGTACAATTATAGTGAATTACTCTGCTGCAGTAAATTTATAAATAATTTTCCGTGCTGATTGCAGCTACCACATACCAATAAACATATACATTTAACAAAATTAATGGCTTCCTACACTGTCATCGGTGACCATGTGTTCAATTTTATATACATAATTATACACTAGACACAATGCCAAATTGGCATATTACAGACGGCAAACAGTTTCCTCGCGAAAGTAATGTAAATGTTGGTCAACACAATCATTGACTTTCGTTCACATCTGTCTTTGTTATTCAAATTTCTTCATGTTTATTTTCGTTTAAATGTAAATACACAATACTTGTGCTGTTTTTGAGGGTGTGTAATACCACAAAGCGCTACGCGGGTTATTCACGAATGTGAGTAGGATTTTACACCATAGACATCGATATTCAACAAAGTCGGTTAATTAATGTCACGTAATCAACACCTTTGTTTCCAAGCAGTCTTTAGGGTTATTATTAGTATGCGTTTTGGTGCAGTTCACAAAATCAATGTCAGGAATCCCCTCGTGGTATGGCCTTCTACCATCACCAAGACGTTTATTGGAACATGTCTTTAAAAACACCAATCATACTTCATTACTTATGCAAACCTACGACTACTAAATAACGCTTTTTATGTGAATTCCTGTTCTCTATCCATTCAGCACTAACTAGCTTAACGGTCATTCAAATCTCCTGTGTATCGCGTGTTGCCCACCTGTCAGTATTCACATTTTCAATTTTCAATTTTCTCGAAAACGGTTGATTTGAGGGTGTTGCAACAAGGTTACCTGTTTTGTTCATTATGCCGGTCCCACACTCTCGCCGAGGCGGCTCGGCCGAGACAGGGGTGCGAGATTGTCCGAGGCGAGAGCGTACGAAGGGGATCCCACACACTCGCCGAGAGGCAACTCCTCCCCCGAGACTGTGCGAAACTGTCCGAGGCGAGACCCAATATGGAGAATACAGACCTCGCGGTAGCATCTGTTTTGTTTACTTCATATTTTTGTAAATAGGCCTACTAATTTCTTATGATGTTAGATGTTACTTGCTAGCTGTGAATGCAAAAAATAAAACTTTCAAGAGAACAATGTTAATTTAGACCTGCTAGGTAACTTCAATTTTTTGTCAAGTTTGTTGTAAAGAACAGTTTAGTGAAACGTTAGCGAATAGTTAACAGGAGTATA
>PNEQ01008647.1:0-15133 GCA_003012365.1 Medauroidea extradentata | reverse complement strand
CTGGAATGATCCTGTTCCCTCTTTATCTCTCTGGGTGGTGCTTGACATTGAAGCGACATCTTTCCAGGAGGTTGGAGAACAGAGACCCGCCGAGATAATTCGAGAAGAAGGAGGGTGGGGTATATAAGGGGGAGCTGCAGCAGGAGCGAGAGAGTTTTTGCTGGCAGGTGCCTAGTGTGATCTGAAGTGATAGTATTGGGTTGCGACGAGTGCTCAAGGGCGTCCAGCGAGTGGGACCGCAGCAAGTAATAGGAAGAATGTGATTCTAGGCCAGAAAGTTTCTTCGGTATTATTTCTTTGGGTCCACCATTGCGAGTGACTAGTAACCTTTCTTAGACAGAGAACTTGTGTAGATGTATTTTTTTTTATCCTTTATGTAAATACTAGTTATTTCTTCTGTTTGCCATTTATTGTGATAAATCTTTATAGACATAGATTGTTTTTTTGTATATACAGTTGTAAATAAACTAGGTTAGCTTTATTTTCTTTATTTTATAAAAGACCTCCATCCCAAAACGTACCTAGCCCGCAAGCTTGTAACAATACTTTGTCATATATATAAGATTAATTATGTTATGTTCGCAAAGAAATATTAATTTTTGAGTAGCAGTGTACTATTTAAATTAATGTCGGAGACGAATTGGAATGAAACCCTTCTAATAGATAAGTTATTTTATTTATTATTATAGTTCTCCATATTGCTTATATGAAGTATATCCTAGCTGAAACTTATTTTTCATTTTAGAAAATTTTACAAGTGTCAGTATTGTCTAAAAGTAAAAAGTAGTCACCTAAGTGATTCAAGCAGAAACACCTTTAAATAGTAAAAAAATAAAGTTCAACTATGTAATTGTGTGAACGACTATATCAATCTAAGTTCTGTATTAAACTAAATTTAATTGGATTTGTAGAGATTCCGAACCAGAGGGAATTGTTCTATATTTTACATAAATCTTGATTTTGAAACAGGATGACTGTACAAGTTTAAATCCAGACTAGTGACATAGATAAACTACGTTTTGTATATCTAGCCCAGAAGCAATAACTCTTGAATGCTTGTATTCTATTTCAGTTCACAAATATGGAGGAAACTACAATAATTTATACCTGGACTAAAACTGATATTTAACTATGCGTGGGACATTTCATCCAGCGGAAAAGTCTTTCGAATATATCTGTTCGATTCCAGTTCGGAAACGTGAGGGGCACTATAGAAGTATTAGTCTGGATTAAAACAGAAATGAAAGAGGTATTGGGTTCCTAGTTCAACATTAATAGTTTTTTTTTTACTTTTTGTATTAAAATCCATTTTAGGAATGTAAAGGATAATATAACTCTTTCATTTCGGACAATAAATGCAATTTAACTGTGTATGAGATATCTGGTCCTGAGTGGAATTACTTCAACTCTTTCTGTTCAATTCCAGTTCAGAAATGTACGAGAGAATGTAACTCTTTTAGTCCGGACCAGAAAGGAAATGTAACTGTTTATGGATATTTGGTCTGGAGTGGAAGCCATTCAACTGTTCCTGTTCAATTCCAAATGAGAAATTAAAAGGCCACTATCAAAGTATTGTTTTGCACTAGAACTGAAATTAAATTACGCGGCGAGTTTCTTGTCCGGTCAAAATGCCTTTCAAGCTCTCCCATTCAATTCCAGTCCGGATATGTCTGCAACTAGACTGCTTTTTACTTCGAACCCAAACCTGAACTGAAACACAATTCAAAATTTGTAAGTGTTTGCACAGCCTTTACCCATTTTCGGTTCAGCTCCGCCAGGACAGAAAATATTTCTGGATGTATAAGTTTCCTAACCTGTTCATTTTCAGTGCCGGCCCCTGGTGCTGATCTTAAATTACTGATCTAATTCCTCGAATATTTAGATCCAAACAACAGATGATTTACTACACTAAGAAGCCTATTTAATATTGAATGAGATAAAATGTATTTGCAGAAATCTAAGTTGAACTTCATCCAATTTTTTTTAAAATATATATACTAATTGAGAAGTACTTATTTTACAATTTTCACAGGTTTTGAGCGTATGGAATATTATGAAGTGTGTCAGCGTCTTCCTTTAAACAAGGAAATGCTCACCAATATATGCACTTTATGTAGCTCCATGAACTAATGAAACGTTAATATTGGATTATTTGTTATTTAATACCATACACTTCCGAATTTCTTCAGAACAATAAAGTAACTACGCACTAATTGAATACAATTTCTCATGTGTATTATACATTATGCTAACTTTAAAATGTTTCTGCGTACTTGTGTAGGGAAACTAACCACATTATTCACGAAGATATTCTTCCTCTGGTCTGGATGAAGTCCTTTCTTTGGCCTCACAAGCACGTAGACCTTCTGGACGCCAGGACAACTTCGCAGTATCTTCTCTACAGTCAGTTTGCCTAAGGTGCCTGTCCCTCCAGTCACAAAGACTCCGCAGTTCTTGTATAGATCCTGTACCTCCGAGACTAGGTCACCGGACATGCTTCTGTATAGCAGTGGTTGCTTCTTATCTTCCAGACAAACTGCGCTGTCTGCGAAGCTCATGTTAAATAATTGCGTGTGTTCGCCTGCTTATTGTGTATTCCGACCTTGATAACTACGTGACAAAGAGTTGGCAGTTTCATTGTAACCATTGTTGTGCCACAAATTAATTCAGAATGTAATTTCCAACGAATAATAACGAGGAGGAAACTGCAGCACTCAAAGTTTACTGGTCTTACGTAACACGGTAGTATTTAAATAGCTTTGTAATGTTGCGAAAAAATATTCGCTACTGTTACATTAAAATAGTTTTCTTTTAACAAATAAAGTAAGAAATTTTCAGAATATAAAATTTTTGAGTCACGTTATTCTAGTATCGTTGCAGAATCCAACCGAAATAAAATACGTTATTAAAAAAAACATCCAAAGACTAAACTTGCGTGGTGAACCAAAGACTGTGTAAGTTGTTGAGGCCATGACAATTCATTTCTGCCCGTATAAAAATATTATTTTAACCCTAAACGCGTGTAGATATCGAAAAAACTGTTGGGCAGTTTTGTTAAAAACTGTGTATACTATATTAACTAGTATTTTCAAGACAAAATACGAAATGGTTTCGGGTAATTATGCAAGTAAAAATTTCTAATTAATAACAAACTAGCCAAATCAATATAATTATTTGACTAGAAAAAAATCATATAACGTTGTAAAAATTATCCTTCAAAAGACTGTGCAACAGTTTTTCGATAAGTTCTCTCTTTTAGGAATACAAAATAATTACCGCGAAATCAGTATAAATGTTGGTTCACGGCCGTAAGGACACAGACTATCTCGAACACATTGCAGGAGTATGTGTAGAGATTCGCGTGCTTAATTATTTTCTTTGGGACTTGTATTCATTTCACGATCGTTGCTCAGATATCTTCTGCGACCAAAACAGTTTAAGAACACAGAAAACTTAAATATTGCTGTAGGATTAAAAAGGTGAAAACAATAAAGAGTACGTGTTTCAGAGTGTATCTTTTCTGCATGAAAGTAAGTACATATTTGCTTCTAGTCTATTGATATTTATAAAAAATATATGAGCTCCTCTAGTAATGTGGGCCACACCGAGATGTACAACATGCCGCTTGTGACATATAAACAGATTGTTTATAAACAAACTTATAATAAGTACTCGCTTAAATTCTGGATTAATTTGGAGACAGCCTCAGAATACAAGTGAGGTCAAAGACACAGTGGAAACATTTGAACGTACAGAGAACCCTGAAAATTTTTCTTGTCTACAAGAAAAGAAGACAAAGAAAAAATGTAAGTTATCAGTTGAAACCGAAGAAACAGCGAGGCAAAGAACTGGACCGCTGCTGTGTTTATTAGTGTTAGAACAAATACAGCTAACGAGACTGAAAACGAAGCGGGAAGAAATTCTGATGAAGGAGATGGAAGAGAAGAAATTAAAAGAACAAGAACAAACTGTTGTTGTAATGGAAGACGAAGGTGGCTTACAATACCTTGTTATGAATTGATACAGTTCACTACAAGTGCAATAATAATGTTACTTTTTGATAATGCTACATAACAAAAAATAATTACAATTACATGATGCATATTGAAAAAGTTATTTTCTTACTTATAATAAGTTTGCAATGCGATTACGTTTTTATTGTCCACGGCGACAATTTCAAAGTTCACTGTGGTTTATAACGTCAGCAAAACCGTCATTGCTGTCCTCATTATTTTCTCAATAATCTTCAAATTTCCTGCCATAATTTAATTGTTTTGCTACATTATGTAGTACAGCACAGCAAATTACTAATTTCGGAACTTTTTCAAGTGCTATTCGCACTGGATAGGCTAAGATAGGAAAACGGCGTTTAATTTGCCCAAAAAAAAAATTGCTCAAAAACAATCCTTTCTTGCGCATGAATCACATTGAAGTTACGTTCTCGATCATTTTTACCTCATCATATGGCGTCAGCAGCCAAGGTGTTATACCATATCCGCTGTCATCTAACAGACCAAATTCGCCATCAAATCCACACATAGGTTCTTGTACACAACTTTGGCGTCAAATTCTCGCATCGTGAACACTCCCCGTCCACTGAGCGTCAAGACTGGTAATCCTTTCATTAGCGTCGCATGTTGCCTGTACGTTTATTTTTTTACCTTTTTCGGTTTATACAATCGTCTCCCAGTTGAGTAGGCTTCATAATTTGCACATGCGAACAGTCTATCGTGCCAATTACAGTTGGAATGTGGAAATTGCAGCTCTAATTCTCCTGGCCACGTACCAATCCTCCGTGAGTCGAAGGGAATTTGATCCAATCGTATGCTTTTCCAACTATATCATCAAATACATTTACAAAAGTTCTACAGGCAGTGCTCCTTTCAACCCCAACATCAATAGCAACACCACTTTAGAATCCCGGGTCGCTTATGTATCTTAAAAATATTTATATTTTTTTCTTGCTGACAATGTTCCACTTCGTTTTTCACCGTTTTCTCTCAGAAAACAATTTGTAATGAAATCAATATTTTCACTTTCAAAGCGTAATAACATCTTTCTTGAACTTGGATTAATCTTTTGACGGTCTCAATAGAGTTTAACAATTCTTAATTAAAAAAACGCAGTCATAGTTGGCAAAGTAATGAATAACTAGCCTGAATTCAGCCGACCTCACCGAATTACAAGCATCTACATGCCTTAAAAGTATTTACTTTTCTTTATTCACACTGATTACAGCATTTTCCGAGGTTTTACTTTCCCGGCGAGTGTTTACTTACAAGTAGAAGTAAACACTCTGGCTTTCCCACTTGAAATCGAGTAAAGAGTGTACTAGCACATATAAACGTGTTTACTTGTTTGTATTAACTCGGCCCATTATATCTATACAAACTTCACTAACACACTAGCATCCCCCACCACCTTTACTTACATGTATACATTAAGTCACTGACAGGCGCCCAACATCTTCCCTCCCACATCATTACCACTAAACTTTTCACTTCACATCTCTCCACGAGTAAGTACATACATACTCACCCCATGTCCATCATGTGGCCATCGTGCTACCGTCGCATGATCTCCCTTCTACAGATGAGTCACCATTCCATGATGTCATCTGGTAACCGTCCTCCCCGAGCTGACACATACATGTGTCCCAGTATGGTGCAACACTAATCATTGAACTCCTCCTGCCTTCCCCTCCCCCTCAAAATAAACCATTGATGCATTAACGTCTACACTCTCGAAGAGCACAGCGAAACGACACCCCGCCATGTAAAACAATTATAAGTACTGCGACATACTATTACCATACCCAACATCATGGATGAAATAGCTTTTTACACCAAATATACCCTAAAATATACTACCTAAATCGCAACTAATATAACCGAGAATTATAGAGAATATTTCCTAACAGTCATTTCACATATAAAATAACAGTCTCACAGATAAAAGCTCTTCAGCAATATGTAAGCTACAACTCGCATATGTTTAATACCATATGTATAGGAGCGATAGAAGCTAGGCACATGCTGCTGTGTGGAACTTTTCGTACATTTGCTTCCCTGCCTTACCCACAGCTCACTCCTCCTCTCCAAAACAACCTGCCATTTAAGAATCTTGACAGTTATGATTTATATACTTTCCCTAACGTACATGCAGACACATTAGGTATTTCATCCTTTTAGCATGCAACACACCATGCAGTATATGTGCATGCTGCCATAAAAATTAATGTCACCACCTGCCTTGAAATTTAAAAACCTTTTGACAATTTATTTGTAATCCTAAAATAAACGAAACTGCCTTGTCAAACCACATCACCTCAGAATAGTGTATACTTGATAAATATACAAATGCTATCAATACCGTAATAAAAACTTTCAAGCTCTTAATATAGTCATTGCGCGATATGTAGTTGTAACATATTGATACACAACGTCAATACACCCCTAAATGTAAGCTACCGCTCATCCCTGTAAGAATAGTCATGTCTCTGCTCAATCATATCATACTTAAAAGGGTCAAGGCTAGATTTCTAGTAGGTCCATAAGTATATTGTATTTTTTGCTTAGTATTTTTACTCTATAACTTTAGACAAATGATTTTATCAATCACATGAACTGGTCATGGGTAATTCAATTCTTCTTCACCTGTTTGCTTAAGGAAAAAAATTCGGACCCTAACAATGTTGTGACGCCAAACCCTAAGTACCTGTTTACTCTCTGACCTACCTGCATGCAATTGTCTATTCTTGTAAAAAACAACCAAACATAACACAATGCACTCACTGCACAAACACACCTATGAAACTCTACATTAAAAACCATTATGCTCAGCATATACTCACTAACACACACTCACACCACACCCCCACACACCTATATTCCACAAACCAACACACATTACACACACCCTAGACACACACTTACCCTACAATACCCACACACAAGCACACCACACTCCCTGCCACACCACCCCCACACACATACTTACTCCACATAACCACACACCATACACGCCATCTCCGACACACACACCACACCCACGACATACACACACTTAATCCACACACACCACACCCCCTCATCACACCCCACACCACACACACACAAAACACACCCATATACCCGCACCCACCCACCAAACACCCTATCATGCTGACACTCACACAACCGTGATGCTCCACACACATCGGTGCACACCCTGCACACACCCACACACCACACACCCACACCCCAAAACCATCCAAACACATACCAAATATCCAGAGACTCTTACCCACACGCTATACACTCTATCACGCAAACACTCACACAACTGTGATACTCCATATACATACGTGTGCACTCCGCACACTAACCCCATACTTTTACATATCCGATTACTGAAACTCAGCATACGACAAAGCTATTCATCGTCTTAGATAGTGTTTTGAGGAGTCACCCATGTATCGACACACTCTTTTAGGCCACACTTTTAGAAGTAAATTTTTGGACCTCAGTTTTAAACCCCAATATTAGAGAATCCCCTCCCTTCACTGTACTCGTTAGATCGTTTACATATCATGGCTGTAAGCATATTCATGCTTCGAACAAATTTCATGCATTTCAGTTTTTACTCCAAGTACCTAGTCCTAATATCTTATATCATCTACAGTCTCCGAGAGATACATTCATATAATACAGGCTATTTTACACAATACCGTACGTCCCACTCTTTAGTAAAATGTATTTTTTCCCTAATTTATACATGAAACCTAGACGCAGAGTATCAAAACCTGAATTTATTTTTTAAAACTCATATAATGTGCTAAGAATTTGCAAGTAGAAAGAACCACACATGTTCCTAACAGTTTTATGTAGCAGGAAACCATGCCTTGCTTCGCGAGAGGCGACTTCATCCTCAGTAGTAATAGATATGGCAAACGATCTTCTTGCTCATTGGTATGTAGATTACCATCTTAAACTTGCGGTGCCTGCAGTTATATGTGAGGTGCCAGCAGTTTTATATGAGGTGCCTGCAGTTTTATGTGAGGTGCCTCCAGTCTTATATGAAGTGCCAGCAGTTCTACGTGCGGTGCCTACGAATAAACGTGAGGTTCATGCGATGGTATGAGAGGATCCTGCGATGACCTTTGAGGTACTTGCGACGATATGTGAGGTGCCTGCCATGTGCGGAGCACGCACAGTCGTATGCGGAGCTTGCATAGAAAAAAGGCGTTATTACTGATCAGGTTGCGGTTGAGGTTCTTGTTTTATATTAGGTTGCAGAGTTATAATACCACAAATCCTAGATTCTCTCTTCAAATTATCACCCCGACTAAACCGTCGATGATTGACTTCATACAGGAGGCCAAAAACTCAGTATTTTCGTCCTGCACATGTATTTTTATGTCATAACACATTACGAATGGTTGTTAATAATTTGCCACAGAGGAAAAAACGAAAGTATATTGTTAAAGGCTGAAGGCTGTAAGTATACCGATAAACGAGCTCACAGGTACATATACGCAAACAAAATGATCTAAGTATACCTAAATCCTCCCACAGTTTCTTAACCTGCATCAGTTACATGTGCGGGAAGAGTAACTATCTATTTATATTACCTTATAGCGTTACAAAATAATTTATAGAAGAAAGAAAAGTTAAACTCTGATATCTCAATTAACTCCCATGTCTCTTTTGTCAATTCACCAGTGAAGAGTCATCCGTGATAAGTCACCGGACAGGTGTTACAAGTGCGAAGTCACCTGTCAGGAGTCACCCACGTGATGCCTTACTGCAAGTAATTATAAAAAATCCAAGCTGATGGATATACAATATTGTGTATGCACCATGGATCTACACGTTTAATAGCTTCTGTTACATCCAAGTAAAACAGTGTTGCCGATATATATAGGTCTTTAGTAAATGCCAATGCTAGGAGCCATGAATAAAAAGCGAATATACCCAAGACTTTCATCTCTCCAGTCAGCTTTCCATTTCACACTCTAAGTAAACCAATTAAAGGCAAGCATTATATTTAAGAAAAATAAAACATACTTTTCTATATTACCACAAAATGACCTAGTCGGTAAATGCAAGACTTTCAGTAATCAATAGATCACAGTTTGCTAACTTAACTTAAACCAATCTCTTAACAACCTGCCTTTCCAAGCAAACATTAAATTACACTACCACATAAATACACCATTCATTTGAAGTAACAAGTCTGTCTATACATCCCAACTCTGTTATACCTTTGTTAACCTAACAATTATTTTAAAACCAACAAACAACATGCTGCTTATAATACCGACTCTAGTCGAATCATGTGCCAGCTATTTAATAGCTATTTATTAATTTTAACTTATCTTTCACACCCAGCCTTTTATAAAACATGCAGACAGTTATATTAATATTCCTTCCAGCAAGCAGTATCATATAACTCATCAACCAGAAAAAAAACTTATTGTTCTGGCACATATAAGAAAGATCATTAGTTCAGTGCCATTCCATCGTGACTTGCTTACAGACGAACTTAATTTAACTACCCGTCAAAACTTATCACAAACCATGCCAATCGCTTATAATGAACGAAGTACCTAGAAGACATGTAATTTTGTTCCTGAAATATCGTAGTCGGTTTTCACCAAATATATTAGTAACTTATTTTTATGTTAATACCACCCATTATAAAAACCTGGACATCCCCATACAGCAAGATCCTTCGGGGAGCCATTACAGCTCCATTTTTGTCAGTTACTAATACTAAATCAGTCAGAGATATAAGACAGTTCCCCATCAGTCATTATCATACTATAATATACATGTCACATATTTTGGAGGCCTGATCCATCTATATACTTGCAATCTATAAAAAGTGTGTATGTATATATATATATATATATATATATATATATATATATATATATATATATATTCGCGCTTGTAGACATACTCAATACCACACACATATCATTCCTTCTGAGAACTAATCAACTGTAGAAAAACAAGTATATATTTAAAATTTATAGGCACTAGTACATTATATTTCATCATATTAGTCACCCAAAACTAAAGTTTTAATTGTATTAAACCATCCATCCATAACAATATATCATCTAAACTTTTATATTCATTGTAGGGCCTAATAACTAATCTCCTGAAATGAATATATTCCAGCAATGGTAAAACTTTCCTTTATCCATTTCATCCTAAGTATATCATAAGATACATATTCCCACCATCTTAATTACTGTACCGAAGTGACAATTTAACACAAAAAATAAATAAATGAACAAGGTAAATATTGTAACCAACGCTGAAAACACATCGTCTTACCTACATATCGGGCTTATTCATTGCAGAGATGATCACTATGTAACGATATTATAGTGGTAACCCTTGGATCTAAAACACCGTAATAGCCATCTCAACGAAATCCTTGCCACACAGCTCAAGTTTCATGTTGGGAGCTGTCAGTAATACAGCTTTTGCTGTAACAGCCCATGTAATAGATTACAGCCATAATATTTTAGGACAGTCACCGTACACACGCAAAGGCATTGCTAGGGCGACCAACATCACGTACTCGTAATCATCAACAGTGTAACACCATGTATATTCATTGTGTGAGTAACCTCATAGCATATCACACTACATATACCAGAGCAAGGTGCCCTCTAGGCTGCTATAACACACATTTGAAACACTCTATGCATGTCGGACAGTCGAGAATGCCATTATCCTGCTGCAGGTATGCTGATACAATATCTGTATAGACATTCGAGCAACTAGACAGTTGTACTGAAGAAATCTTCATCACGAGAGATAGGTGAATGTTGTCGTTCGTGTATTAAATACTTATCTGACTACATAAGACAGTCGGACACTTATAGACCTATACATCGAGTTCAGCAGTGCAGAAGTAATCGGCTTCAGCTCAGTTACCTCAATTATGTTTTCATACAATCGTAACTAATGACCCTCATGGACGATTTCACCTTTATGCTTGACCTTGGACTGCATTTCAGCCACCTGAGAAATAATTTATTTATTATTACTCATCACAAATTTCGACAAATTTTAAACCATAGAATTATGCTAGCATATGTTAATATGGTAATATATTATCAAATAATACTATTACATAGAAATATGACTGCTTAGTGATATGTCAGCGCATGGATATGGAAACATAATTGAATCGGTCATTTGAGAAACCCCACATTTCACATTTTTCTCAATGTGGGTTTATGTACATTTACTCTTAAAACTGTGAATTTAAACAATTTAGGATATAGAAGTCAAACGTGCACCAATTCTTTTTAAACAAACATACTTTATTTAGAAGGTTTATCTAAATAAAATTTTCAGTAATAAATTATTGAACAGCTCTTTCTTGAAAATGACATGTGGTGTTTCTCAAATCACCGATTCAATTATATGTAAAAGATGTTCATAGCTTCCATATGAACTGACTCTTGAACACACCACATATAACCAGCCATGGGAGAAACAGTCGTTCCTCAGATCTACACCAACCATTTTTAAACTTTGTCCGTGGGATTTTATTAATTATTATGCACTGTTAGAAAAAATTTCCATGAAATTACAGAAAAGTACAGGCAAATAATTATCCAGAAATCTTCGTAAAGTAATGGACACTCAGTTTTTCTTCATAGCAGAACACTCCGTAAAATTACGGACATTCCGTTTTCTACAAAAAAAAAATTAAATTTCTTTAAGTTAGTAGCACTCCATTTTCCAGTTATTCGGAATATTCTTATCAACTATGTTTACTCGAAAGTGTGATGCAGTAATCAATAACCTGGAATTTTTTTCGAATTTCCTGGGATTCGAACCCACTACCTTATAATTGCTAGACAGATGCTCTAACCAATGTGCCACAGTGACAATTTATGAGCAAGTGAGTTCCATGCAGTGGTAAGATATCAACTTCATAAGAGACAACTTTTGTGTTTGACATCCTGATTTTAGAGCACTTAATTAGTTACATTATGAGAAAAATATTTTTTTCTATAGAAATAAATACCTTTAAAGGTACATACCCTCTAACGCGAAATGCAGAGAATAGGTGCGATTTTTTCAGCTGTGATGAAGAGAGGAGAATATAATATGTGTGTGGTTACTCAGTGGTGGGCTAGAAGGGTATGTCATAAGGTAAGGGAAGGGGCAGGAGAGGCTACAGGGGTATGCTTTAAGACAGGACAGGGGTATATCATAAGGAGAGGGGAGCTATGACAGGGAGGGGGTATGCTATAAGGGTAGAGATAGGCTAGTACAATCATAGGGTGCAGGAGAGGGGGCAGACATCCACTTCCCCCTCATGGTGTTTAGGCATAACTTGTACCAAAAGGGTTCATTCCCCTCACTTCCCCTCCCCATTCACTTCCCCTCCCACCCAACACCTTCGCCCAACCCCTCCTAGGGCTGGGCTTAAGCCCAGTCACAGACCTCATGGCACTTAGGTGCTATTCGTACCGAAAGACCCCAACAACTAATCCCAGCCAAGGACACGCCCCCCTAATGGCACTGTAGGCCAATAGCAGCAACCGGGGAAAGGGGAACTAATGCCGGTTGTATTCTTTTCGTTTAGCACCATTGTGCGTGCACATTAATTCCAGGATTCATAGTAATTATTAATACCATTTTTTTTTAGAAACACAGTAAATAGTCTTTAAAATTGTAGAATTATATTTCCATTAATTTGTGGAAAGTTACGGTCAAACATCCGTAAACTGGGAATACGGACAAATTTCCATAAACAAAACATTACGGAAGACACTTCCGTAAAATTACAGTACTTTTCTGTAAATATTTCCGTGATTTACTACGGAAATTTTTAACAGTGCGGTATAGCAAACTTTATCGGGAAATTGCAAACGTTTGTACTGAAAGTGGTAGTCTGACAGAATCATGTGTATTCGGAGAATTCAGACGGTTTCTCTTTGATTGACACCTGTGATAATCTAGGCATCTATTGCATGTTTGTTCAAAGTCTTCTCTTGATTCCTTGCACGAATACACATTTTGGAGGGTTTAGATTGCACAACAGCATGATTGAAGCGCCAACATTAAGGGACCTCCCTCGATAGGCTACGTTTGGATGTGTGAGGCAGGAGAAGTAAGAATGTTTTGCATTATGACCTTTCCTAAGATGTCGTGCAGTACTTTAAATGTTGACCACATTATTTTATTTAAGGGCAGCGAAGTTCAAAGTCTAACGCATAAAGAAATATTTTTCAATTTAAGCAAACCGCTACAAATTTGTATTTTGAATATTCAAAATGAGGTTAGTATTTTAATCAAGGCGAATGCTTATTAATCCAAGGCAATAAAATTATATTTAATTTGGCTACAGCTATTCTATTTACTTCGGGATTGCTCTGCATATACTTTTCAACAGCGTCTCTATTTACTTGGAGATGACTTGAGTGTAATTTTCCACAGCCTTTCTGTTTACTTAAGGATGGCTTTTGATATACTTTTTAACAGCATCTTTGTTGATTTGGGGGTTATTTTTTTATATTTAGCAGCAGCTAGCTTTAAATGTCTTTTTACTATGGGATCTGTGAATTTCTATTTGCGCTTATTAGTTCCTTTTTTTTTTTTTTTTTTTTTTAACTTCAGTGATAAATTCGTCTAAGCTTAGAGATATGCAAAGTGCTGTTTTCACTTACCTCAATGCAAGTATTTTCTTTTGTCTGGGTCACAATGCATGATGAATACAATTCATTATTCATCGTCTCTTGTTGGATGTCATATGCATTCGTTAATTCTGTCAATGGAATTAGAACAGCGAAATTACCTTCATTAAAACTTCCTGTGAATCGGATTATTTTTAACCCCCGACGTAAAAATAAGGGTGTTATAAGTTTGGCGTGCTTGTGTTTGTATCTGTGTATCTGTCTACGGCATCCGTAGCTCCTAAGCAAATGGACCGGTTTTGATGCGGTTTTATTTGTTTGAAAGCTGAAGTGATAGAATAGGTTCTTAGCTATGATTCAAGAAAATATGTTCAGCCGTTTAAAGATAATGAGCTTTTTTTCTAGCTTTTAACTATTTATTTCAGGTAGTGTTGCTTAACAACGAAGCACTGAAAGCAGCTGCATACTCACTGCTTTCATTTTCATTGTAAACAATGAATCCTAGAAATTTTTGAGTCAATGTGAGCAATTCTACTGGTCTGATTGGTTTGAAATTTAGTATCGTGCATGTGAGTCGGATGTGTCTTTAAATATATGCGAATTATTACGCCCTGCAATGGCCCCCCGAAGGTACCAATAATATTGCAGTCTCTAAACAACTGAAACACATAAGTAAATATTTCTCTTGCTGTCTTTAGTTCGCAAATAGTTCCATGGGTGTAAGGCTTAGGCATTTCTGTGATGTAAATACGTTTATTGCTGTAAGGATCCCCAGACAGCCGCTGAGTGTAGCATTGGAACCTATGCCAGTTGTTGGACACGTGACTCAAATGCCAAAACGAATCTGAGCAGCCATTGAGACGCCTCCGTGTACCAAGATGGAAAGGGAGGAGAATAAGCATGTACAATCATTACATATTTTCACAATTCGGCAAGTGATTTTCTACAGTTTCTTACAATTAAATCTTAAATAATATCAGTTTTAGAGTCAGCAGTTACAGTTTCTATAGTACGGTTGCAAATAGCATAGACAATGAAGGTTTCACTAGATCAGCATATGTTATGTCAATATCTTTGACCGAGTACGACATGCGACAACAGCTCCTTGCGCCCAGGACGGTACTAAAACAAGATTGCTGTCGTGTGGCGATGATGGTACAGTAGAGACTGGAAACTTGAATTTACCTATCCGCCGAAGTCTGCGACTGTGCTCTCATTTATCGGTGAGGTAATTTACAAGGATTACTAAACTAGTCCACGTTCTATCAGTTGATCTAAGAACTACTTCGACCGGCATTTATTTGCGGAGCTATTAAAATCATCGGTAGATATTTTGAATGCACAATTAATCACCATCCAGAAAACATAAAATCCTAGGAACACATTTTTCTTCAACATACGTTTAAAGCATATATATATATATATATATATATATATATATATATATATATATATATATATATATATATATATATA
>PNEQ01008641.1:0-12863 GCA_003012365.1 Medauroidea extradentata | reverse complement strand
CAAGTGAATGAACTTGCAGTATTTTAAAGATAATATGCAATGCTATTTGAAACATTCCTGTATCATAGTTTTAGCTATCCCATCAAAAAGAAAGCATATTTAATTGTTGCTTTTAATATGATATTTTAAGGATTATGTAGGTAGGGTATTTAGTTTCACTTCAAATTGTTATGGAAGTTACTTATTACTTTACTTATTATGGGCCTTATGTACGAAGTCTGCAAAAAGTGAAGAAAATATTAACAAAACAACACTTTTGAGAGTGAGACCACATAACTTATTAGTAGGTACATAAAAACACTGAAATTTATATATATGCAAATTTTTTTGTGTTTTGTATATTAATTAAATTCTTCACTTATACAAATGTTATCTTTAAAAAAGTATAGCATAAGCCTGATAGTGATTTATTCAATGTTTAGATGCGAAAAGTGCTTAAATAGCGCCATTTTGCTCCTTCAGATTCAAATTTTCCCGGGGGAGGGCCCCCGGACTCCCCGCCTTTTTGAGGGGTATCCATGAATCTTTTAAGTCTGCAACTTCAATCTCCCCCCCCCCCCCCGAAATATCTGTCTGGCTACGACCTTGGTACATACACTAGTATCAATGCAAAATGAAGAACTAAGTTATTACACAGTTAATTAACTCAAATTAATTTCGCTTCCAAGGGTTTTACTCCACACAAAAGTTATTCAAGTCTGACACATCTGTTTAGTTGTGCTTGGTTTTTACTACGTCGACACGTCAAGTCGTCAAGTATTAAAGGTATTTCAGAATTGACCCGAAGCCATTAACCTCACTAACCGACAAATACGGCTGCACCAATGAAGTGCGGTAGCAGCAATGTCAAAACCTTCCGACGTGTATTCTATTTTAAATATGACGAGAACAATACGATGGCCGATAGGTTGCTGGATGTGCAGAACACGGACGCACAGTTGGGTATCAGCACTGAGATGAGCAGGGTTGGCTCGGGCGCAGAGGGGTATTTCTGTATCGTCGGGCTGACTCACTGTGCCACACACACGTCTGCCCTCTCCCCCGCACTCAGCTCGTCACGTTTCCTCACGTCCTCGCCGTCGTAAATACTGCAGCCAGCCGGTCTCCTGGCCGCAGTGCAGGCCATCACCGCGTCCAGCAGTCGCCACTAGCCCCACTATACGCTGTCCTGTCAACAATCACTCTGGCTTCACGCGTTAACTTTACAAGAGACCTGTACTCTATATACCGTGCTGCGTTTATTGTATCATGCGGCGAAAAGTCGCATTTATCTCTTCTAAACGACTATTAACAGGGACTTTTAATAAAGTACTAACTTTACTGGCTAAAGTATTTGGGGCATACGCCATTGCAGCAAATGGTGCCTCACAAAAAAAATACACGAACACAAATATAAGTAAACAAACTAAAAGACTGTTTGAAACTGGCAACATTTGTATGCTTGCCCGTTTGCGTGTATTCCCTGGTATCTGTGAAACAACATTCACAGGACAATCTCACATCACTATTTTTTAAGGAGTCCCGTAACGAATGAAAAAACAGCTCTCTCCACTACCTTTTCTGGATGCTAATGGCAAAAACAACCTTTATTGGGAGAAAGAAAACCAGTAGATGTTCACCTGTTACGGACGTATTTTGCGCGTCCCGAGACCGAGAGGAGCCGAGGCTGTCAAGGACGAGACAGTACGCGCAATACGCCTCCCCCTAGCCTCTAGGCCCAAGTCTCGGAACTGGCGCACAGTTTTCTATCCGATAACTCGCCACTATGAATAACAACTTCTCACGACACGTGTCAGAAACAGCTGTCCGTAATGAACACTACGCCCGAGTGGCGATAACTGTATCACGATCGGCGGTTCTGTCATCACGTCGAGACAGGCGACATTGTGCCAACTGACAAGACGCTAACATGTATGTTCCGTATCAATAAATGGATTAAAGTTGGGGGTAAATTCAGGGTCAGCAAGTTCATATTACACACGCCCATCCATCACTTTGCCAGCCCGGAAACTAAATACGCCACATTTCCCACACACATGCGGCACTATCTTCCAGCGCAAATACTAGCAAGGAACAACTGTACACAGAAAAAAACACTACCACTTTTATTCACGTAGTCTCGCATGTCAATTTATTCCATTGAACGTATTTTCTTTCCCTATTAATATTACCTACGCATGAATGTGCTTACTAGGCATGTGCATGAGCGATTTTTTTTAATAGCTCAGAGCATTTTAAGACAAATTCAGATCATACGTCCATCTCGTTTGCTATTGCAGTGAAATACGGAACTTTTAAACGGTTTCGTAATTTCGAGTTTTACCGGGAAACAGGTCTCCGCGCCCCACAGTACGGCGTGTTGTCGCTGCGACTGGTCGTGTTGAGGTCGTCGGCGACAAACCCGTTCAGCGACCGAGTGAACGGTCTGGACCGGGAGGCTGCGACGTGACATTGCACATCTTCCACCTGACCTGCTCCGCAGTGCATCCAATAACTCTGAGCTCCGACCTTCAGCGGCCACAGCTATGCACACACCGCAATATTATTAAGTCTAATATACTTACATAATTTTCTTTTTAATTTTACTGCTTTTCGTATACTGTGAGGTCATTACAGACGATTCCACACACCTTCACACAATCACGGAAACTAGGAGAGCAGGCGGCCAGGACCCACGTAGGATCTACAACAGCATTCAACTGGAGCAATTTCAGGAAAGCACGGAAAACCTAAATCAGACGGACCAAGGCCGGAAATAGAATCCGTGGTCTCCCGAATGCGAGGCAAACATGTTGCCGTAGTATCGCTTCGCTTGGTCACAAACTAATAACCATGGATCACAATAGTTTTGTTTGTACAAATTAGTATACGTAGAGTAAAACTCAATACAGTATTGTCACTTCATCAAAGCACATTTATTAATGAAGCACAGTAGTTTTGTCTTTATATTTAGCGTAATAATACCTGAACAGAGATGCTCAAAAATCTGATAAATGGACATGTAAACAAAATGTCGATACGCCTCCAATTATACGCCATTCTTTTCAGGAAAGACGTACAATCTTGATTTAAAATTCACGTAATTTTGACTTTTCAGACATGGAAATTAAGGAAAATTTTAAAAAATCATGTGAACCATTTTGACAAGCCAAGTATTTCTCGCGCATTTATCGCGATATATATATTAATATTTGCTTTAGTGAAATTCACCAAACATGATACTTAAGAGGGTGTGGTAGATAAATAAATACTGAAAACATCAATTGATTCCTACGCCTTTTTCGAAGCCAATATGGATGCAATACTCAATGTCGATCCTAGATAATTGCATTTGCCAACTTTATGAGTAAATATTTATCCAGAATTACTAATTCGTTACTTGTGATCTCTTGCGCCGCAGTTAAATGCACGAAGTTCCAGCGTCAGAGATTGTGTCTCAGAAGTTACTAACATTGGAAACAATTTTGTTGAAAACGTTGGCTAACACTATTGTACAGAATTGCTATTAATTTTCGCAAATTGACTTCAAGAAACCTACAGTTACAGATTAATGATTTTGGCGTTGAATTATGTACCACGCCCTCTCAAAACAAAGAAAAGTGGTTTCAGACAACGCTTCATGAAAATGTTGCTAATGACATTAACCAACCAAGTTTACTGTACAATTAGTTGGTTCGTTAAATCTCTTAGCTCTGTTACTGGCAATGGTTTACGTACTGATTGGCTCATTTCACGAAGCATAGCTCTAATGTGAATATCACTTTATCCTGTAAAATCAGTGACAACTTACAGCTGTGGTGAAATACGTGCACTGTATTCATGCTACTATGTATTAATAATCCGCAGAAATATACAAATTGGCGGAAATAAAAAAGAACGTAAGCAAGGCTACACGAGTGTTTATCGAGAATACGCTATAGCAAGCTAGGCGCGTGCACCTCTCCGAATACAAAGAAACTAGCATCTGCTTTCAAAAATAACATTTCCCAAACTATGTCAGGATGGACAAGGCAGGCAACGATGTTATGCAGTTGCGTAACACTTGGCGCACAAAACTGTTATCCTTGGTGCCTTGTTCGACGGGTACTTTGAGGCCGCCTGGGTTAGAAATGTGAAGCTCTAAGGGTGACAAGTGACAACACAAGTATCACCCTAGTCACTAGACGCTAATCACCGAACTAGCGCCAGTCTTCTCGTGGATCGTTTGCCTCTAAGAGACATTCACCGATGCCCTTGCAATTTTAAGTCTTAATAATTTTAACATAAATGTGTATTGCACACGCCTATATTTTTAAAAATTCCGGCAAGACTTTCATATAAAAAACACCGCAAAAACTCATACTTTCGCCAATTAGGGCCACGTGTAACGTTCTTTGCAATCACTAAGCAGACACCACTAACGTAACGTTGAGACATTTTCGAACAAACAAATCGATCAAAGCCCTGCATATCGGTGGGCAGTTTGGGTGATGCGATCACCTTCACAAAGTCACTATGGTTCAAACATCTCGCTAATATAACATTCCGTGTCCTCACGTGCATGGTAATGATAAGCGTATTGAATTTGGTAAGATGAGCGGTACATTACATTGGAAAAACCTGGCAATGAATCAGCAATAATTTTGTAAAAAAAATATTTATTTACCTCTACGTCAAAAAGTTGAAACGCGCTGTAATAAAAAAAACTGAAATGAATTAGGAAATTATTTTAATGTCAAAAGAAATGTACATCTTTACACTAGTTTTCCACCTAATCACCGTGCAGACTGAGGGATTTGTCGTACCGATGCACCAGCTTGCCGATACCCTCTGCAAAGAATGATGCCTCCTGCCTACTCAGCCACGTTTTAAGTGTCCTGCAGTTCATCATGGGTGTTGAAGCGTCGTCCTCCAAGCTACTTTTTCAACGTGGGGAAAAGGTGTAAGTCACTCGGTGCCAAATGCGGACTGTAAAGGTATGCGCGCACTACGGCGTCACGGCAAGGACGGACGGCCGTCACAGAAAAATACAAAAATGTTTAACGTGTAGAGTAATAGAAGAGCGCGCACCACGGCGGGACGGCCGGGGACGGACGATCGGCAGCTTCGGCCGGCCGACAGAGAGTTCGAGCGAGGGAATTAAAAGACAGTGCGGTACGTGCCGTGCCGCCCGCCCCATTGCAGTGACTCACAAACACTGTTCAAAAATTCGTGCCTCCCGAAACCGCCGGTACCGCCGGGTGGATCGGAATATTTCCGAACTTCCCGTCCGCCTGTCCGTCCTTGCCGTGACGCCGTAGTGCGCGCGGTCTACCACAATTTTCATCAACATTTTTTAAATTTTTTATTAGTACCAGATTTTTTTTTCTTATTTTAGACACAAAATGTGACTAAATTTGGCTCTTATTAAATTTTTTTATCACTCATAGTTTTCACGTATAGGCTTACTTAAGTCATATTTTGCATGTTTCCGTTTTAACGACCACACGAAAACCTATTGATATATCAAACTCAAAAAAATCACAGTGAATAAAGACATTGCAGGCTACAATGTCATGCTCACAAAAATAAAGATTAAAAATTATTTGTATTTTTAAAAAATGCCGAAACTGAAAATAAATATTTTAAAAAATCCAATATTTTTTTTAAAAATACAAATGATTTTTATTCTTTACTTCTAAGAGCATGACATTGTAGCCTGTAATGCCTTCACCCACTGATTTTTTTTTTAGTTTGGTATATCAGTTGGTTTTCGTGTGGTCGTTAAAACGGAAATATGCAAAATATGACTTTAATAAGCCATTACGCGAAAACTATTAGAGATAGAAGAATTTCATACGAACCAAATTTAGTCACATTTTGTGTCGCCAATAAAAAAAAGCTGGTACAAATAAAATATAAAAATATGGTGATGAAAATTGCGGTAGACCGCGTCCTTAAGGCGGCCGCCTTTCCCGCGCTTCAGATGCCTTGCAGAGTGTTCGTAAACAGGTTTTTTCTACGAAAATATTTCACGTGTGCCCATTCTGCCAACGTACGAAAAGAAAACAAACTTCAAACAAGGTCGGAACTTCATTAAGACGCCACACTAGTTAAAAACATTGTTTCTAAGCCCTCCAACATGGCAAAAAATGGCCTTTCCAGATTTCTGTACCTCAAAATGCACTAACCGGATGTATGCGAAACTCAGATTGCGACCTGCACTGAACTTAGCTGCAGACTTTCCACCAATAAAATTATATAGTCACCGCTTAATGTCCCATAGTAAAAATCGTTCGGCGGAAAGCTTGCACGCTAGTTCAGATCTTGGCTCCGTCGCTTTCGAGCCTCTCGCGTGCGGGTTGGCGACGCCCTTAAGAGGGCGTGGTACATAATTTAACGCTAAAAGCATTAATCTATAATTGTAGGTTTCTTGGAGCCAATTAGCGAAAATTTAACAATAGCAATCCTAGACAATAGTTTTAGACAAATGTTTAAACAAAATTGTTTCCAGTGTTACGAACTTCTGAGGCACGATCTCTGACGCCAGAACTTCGTGCATTCAACTACGGTGCAAGAGATCACGCGTAACGAATTAGTAAATCTGGATAAACATTTACTTATAAAGTTGGCAAATACCCTTATCTAGGATTGTCATTGAGTATTTTAACCATATCGCCTTCGAAAAAAGCTTAGAAATCAAGTGATGTTTTCAGCGTTTATTTATCTACAAAGATGTTTCTTTTGACATAAAAATAATTTCCTAATTAATTCCCGTAAATTATTACAGTTGATCGGAGGTTGAAAAAAAAAATAACCCTTGTATTTTAAATTACTTTTAAGTTTGGATTGCTCCCTCCCGAGTCTACATCTACGATCGCAATGAACTATAATACGTTTAATGTCTGAATAATATGACCTTTCCTCACTATGAGAAACGCAGCAATACTTTAGCAGGCGTAACGTTACTTCTAATTCGGCCAATTACGTGTTTCAAAATACATCGATAAGAAAAAGTTATTTTTCTTTTCTTGCGCACATACATTTCTGAATAACTATTTCAAAGAGTTTGATTTGTAAACAGAACACTTTCAATATACAACAAGGTGACTCGTAAAAAAATACACACAGAACATGTTAATAACGGCTGTAGACATACAGCAAAGTCTATACTCAAACAATTATCAAAGTCCATTTCATTTGTTTACGAACTGGCTGTAGATACATCAGTGAGGTACAACTCCCACCAAAAT
Source organism: Medauroidea extradentata (assembly GCA_003012365.1). Taxonomy (NCBI): domain Eukaryota; kingdom Metazoa; phylum Arthropoda; class Insecta; order Phasmatodea; family Phasmatidae; genus Medauroidea; species Medauroidea extradentata. The sequence continues at coordinate 5,652 of PNEQ01008641.1, read as the reverse complement.
CTTGTACCTGTATAAAAAACGGTGAAAACGAAAGGGGGAGAGGGGAGATGCTTGGAAAGGCGCCCGGCACGCCCATGCGCCCTTGGGAGTTGGGAACACGGCAACCGAGGACCCGGACAATCCAGGTTCGTCCCCCTCCCCCGGACCAGATTCTTTTATGAAAGAGGTCCGCCTCGACTTGTGCACGCGAAACAGTCGACCTTGCACCGCGTAAAGCTTTCGCCGTCACAATACAACCATCACACGCAGCAGTCCACGCGCGGCTGCAAAGGAAACACGTTCTGCGGTTTTTATAGCCGATACCACACTTTTAAGGGCGTTATAAAGGCATCAGACTCAGTATGAAGTCAAAGAGCAGACGTCACCTCTCTACGATCTGGACATCCTTGCGAGTGACGGTAACATGGTTATAGGCTGTTCACGATAAAATGGGCACTGCTTACAATTATCTGTGAGCCCTCATGCCGCCATGTTTACTATTTTAAATACAACTTCTAAGCTGCTAAAAACTAGTGTAAACATTTCACAACTCTCAAAACTATACTTCTTAAGCCACAATAAAAACTTATAATAATAATAATGATAATAATAATGATAATAATAATAATAATAATAAGTGTTGGGAAGTGCTCACATTAAAGTGAACCACCTATACCTACGCAATAGTAAAGCAATCGGACGCTATGTACGCGCAATAAGCTATTAACTCGTTCAATTAACAGGGGTGTGATTTCAGGGTTTTCTTCGAAGAGAAGGAGGGGGGGATGGCAAGATTTTTTGGCAAGTGACCTTGTTGCATCTTTTTTATTAATTAAGCATGTAAAAATTGGAAATTTTAATAATAAAACTTCGGTTTTATGTGCTTACGTTAGTATTATTTAAATAACAAAATACACAAAAAAGTATATACATTTCCTTTTAAATCCACGTGAAGCATTTGCCTCCCTGCCGCCCTAAACGACGCCCGTGTTTCAATATTATCCCAAAATGTGCTACTTACACTGTACTTAAGATAGCAAGGTTTTTCTTTACTTTTATGGAAAACAAGCAGTTGGGGATGAGCGGTACAATGTCATTTCGTCCCTTATTACGCCCGCATACTGCAGTGTTGAGTAACATTAGTAATATTTTTGGACAGCTCTGAGAGCCTTTATCTTTGTGTATGCACATATATTATTTCTGTTTTAAAATGTACCAGGTAGGTCCGTTCCACATAACGTAGGTACAGTGGCTGTATTGTGATTTGAAATAGTTATACTGTTCAGGAGCGCCCCCTCATAATAAAATGTGACCTGAGCAAGCAGCCGACGGACGTACGTACATTGAGCGACAGCTGGGCGTGTTCTCATCTGAGAAGGCACCCTGAGGGGTGGAAACCAAGAGGTGACATTGACCGGAGAGGAGCATGTGAGTGTAGAAGACAAAAAGGGGCAGAAAATACGAAAACTCGCTCGCCTTTCAGGCGGTTTTATCACAAAAAAAAAAGTTACTAAAGGGTTTTAATACAGCTATATATTCACGAAGGACGCATCTAGGTTACTATATTCGTTTATTAGAAGTGTAAGTAATATAAATAAATGGTGTTATATTTCAATATTTCACTGAAACCCTTATTTATTTATAATCGTATTGACGTTACAGTATCAAAACTTCGACTAAAGTAACAGAGATACGGCTTTTGTCTTTGCTTCAAAAAAGTTTTACTACCGTAGGTATATTATTCTTTGAGAAATTAGAATAAACAAGTCATCCTGAAATGTGCTAAGGCATTCATTCTAAGGTTGCAGCTAATTCATTCAAGTGAATGACAGTAACATTTTTGCACAGTATAAATTTCATTTGAAATATTGACAAATACAAGGTAACAACGTTACGGCACAATCACAATATGTGGAATCAAGATAAAATTAAATTGTTTTGATTTATTTCGCTAGCAATTTTTATTTCTCCTGCAACATTAGAGTGGACATATATAACGACGCTCCGTAAGTGAATGTCTAACGAACTTTCAAAATTCTCTGAAGTAAAATGAAATATAGTAATACTTAATTCCGACTGTGGATATAAATACGCGGTGTGGCCTATTTTGACCCTGTCCGGCCTCGCACGACGGCGCGGTGTTACGTGTAGGAAGCCAGGCTACGAACTGTAAACAAGCCGCGCAGCACAGACACTGTTGCCAACCTGGCGACTTCGCCAGTACACGTGCTAAAATAGGATAGGTGACATTTTCATTGCTTCAATCAGTCATCGGCCAGTGTCGCGACACGGCAAACTCGCGGCTGCCAACCTGTCAGCCAAGTAGCTATGTCTAGTGGAACTTGGCGGCAAGGCCTATTTCCAAAGAGAAAGAAAGAACGTTTAAAGGAAATCTACCTTCAACTCCAAACTTTTTTAGTCTACAACGAAATATCTTTCTCGACGGACTACAAAATGTTTCCACGCGCGGGTCGGTGATATCAGGGGCGTCGTAAACGGGTAGGGGGGGGGGACGTTTCGTAGTTTTTAAGATTAAGATTTCCTTCAGTTGTATATTAAATATTTTGATGCAGAAACTCTTTAAATAGCAGCATTTTGCACCTTAAAATATAAAATTTCCCGGTGGAGGTCTCCTACACACTTCTTTATTACGAAGGTTATATGTACACTTTCTCTACCAGCGACGTCCCCCCCAAAAATCAAATGCTTACGACGCCGATGGGTGATATGATACACTTATACGTTAACTCAATACGCGTTTATACACTTACGTAATGTCAGTTCAACGGACACTACTATTAGATGCAGTTTACGGCACGTCGTTGTCAGAAGCGGCCGTGTTTGACGCAGTGGTTAGAGCACTCGCCTCACATTCAGGCGATCTAAGTTCGATTCCCGGCAGGGTCGAGCCCCAGAATTTCACATACGAGAATAGTGTCGGACGATGCCGCTGGTCGGCGGGTTTTCTCGGGGATCTACCCTTTCCTACGGTTAGACATTTCACGTCGTTTGCCGTTACGCGCGAAAGATACGAATTGGCTGAATACTCTAGCAGGGTCTTTGGAGTGTTCACTTTATCCCTAACCGCCTATATACCCAGGGTGCGATTACCTGGCCCTCGGGTACCCCCCTTCCCAATCATACGATAATACTTATGACTAGAGATAGTGAAATTTTGCAAATTCAATGACCAGCCAGCAAGTTAGAATCAAATATCCTATGCATACTCAAGTTCCGACCATTTGCCCACTAGCTGCTACTCAGTGGAACAGCATGAACGAATAGACAGGGCTCGAGTATGCATATGATATTTAATTCTAACATGCAGGCCATTGAATTTGCGAAACTTCACCATCTACTTATGACCAGATAGACCTGAATTTTTCTATGTGACGAGAAGTGCTGAGAACGGGGGTTTTCTAGGTCTTGCCCCATGCTCTGCCTTTACGTTTGTTCGTCGTGACGCTCCAGCGCCCCTATCCCGTGATAAGCCTTACACAACTACCTTACCAGGATTTCCTCGAGTAAGAAAGCCGGTTCCACTAAGTACTCAATCCATGGCACTGGCGGGAACGTGACCTTGCTGTCATCAGGGGCGGATCCAGCTCTGGGTCCTAGATAGGGGCATGCCTTGTAAAGTACAAATATCTACGTACCAAGGGGAAAAAGCGGGGAGTTCGGGGGTCCTCCCCCTGAAAATTCGGATTTTAAGATGCAAAATAATGCTATTTAAGGAGTTTCCGAACCAAAAAACTAATACACCGCTTTAAGAAACTGTAAATTTTTTTAGAGTAAATTAAGATTTAAAAGTTCAAACCTTGTGCTGATATAAATGTAATTAGATATACGGTATTCTTAATATGCTGCTTCCACGCATCTCTCTCTATAATTGTGTGCGAACTAACTACATACAATAATTTTAATGAATAACAAACTAAATAGCTCAACAACTTTGGAATGTAGAAAGTAGAATGTTTTATTTAAAATTACGAAAAAAATCAATAATTGGCTATTTCATAAATAACTATTCTAAGTTACATATTGCTGGAACACAAAGTCGTGTAACCATGATTGTGTTGTGAATGTTATTTTGTCTTTAATAAAACCTTAGGAAAAGTGAGAAGGTAATATTTTTCAGCATTTTACATTATATTTATTTGGTTTAATTTTTATTGGAAGCAGTATCGGGAGAGATCAAGTTTCTCCCTCCCCTTGTTGATGCACCCCTGGCTGTCACAAATCATTTTATGTATGTAGCCCAACACTGCTTTGTTCGCAGAACACATGTTACATCTCACAAATAATTTGGAATGAAAATATGTAGGCTCTATGTTATACCAAAATATAACTTACTTCAATTTGTAGTGTTCATATTTTACACAACCTAAAATCAACAGGAAATAAAAGAAAATCGTTTTAAATAAAGAAAATCAGGTAACTACAGAAAAGTTCATCCAGCAACTACATTACAGCTTCTTCAGTATATGACAGAGATGGCAGTTGGGTTCATGGTGAATAGTGTTGCTTCCGTTCGGGCCGTTTTCTTACAAACTAAACTAATTCAGAGAAAGCAATGCACAGCATTAGGTAGAGTTCTACAGAAACAAATGTGCACGATAGATCTCCGATACAAAAAGAGTAGAATAAAGTACACCAAAAACAAATTTATTCAGCACGCTACTCTACTACTATACATTTTGGTAAACCAATTGCCCAATCGACCCATTAACGAACCAGCCGTCAATAAACTATCTAATGCACGTATGGCCTCTTCCTCATTTTGCCGTGCTCTCTTTAAGAGGGAGTGTTAGATAACATTCTTGTGTTTTTGTTTTATGAAAGTCACATGCACTCTCCACAAGCTTTAATGGTCAATACTATAGATGATACACGACCAAAGAATTAAAAAAAAAAAAAAAAAAATGATAATCATGAATAGGTAGGTATGAAACTTACATTTGAGACGAACGAATAACCGAGAATGAATATTATGATGTTAAGGCTGTTCAATCCACAAAAAATGGCTTCAAATTTCTAGTACAATCCATATATTTTTATTGTGATACGAATAAAAACAAAACATAAATCTAACTTAGGTGTAACAAAAAGAACAGAAGGAAACATTTACATCTTGACTAATTATTTTAAATTGAGTTACAAACTAAACACTGACATCAATTCATACGTTAAGCTGCTACTGAAAATATATTTTCTAGATACACAAATGTTATAAAAACATATTTTAAACCAGTTATGCGTTATGCGACTCGCCCATATTTGAGATTAAAATTTAAAAAAATTGTTAAAATAGCAGATTAACGAAAACTAAGAACTAAAAGATAACTTTTTTTCCCACATGCCATAGCGGCGACTAAGAGACACTTAAGCTATAGTTGAATTTTTGTGATTAAATAACTTCATCAATGTTTTTTTCGACAGAAAAATTAAATTAATGTACAAAGACACACGTTACTTTATACAGGGTGTTCCTAAAGGTTACCGACAAACTGAAACCACGGGTCGGGGGCACTACGCAGAGTCAGAAAAATATAGGAACCTTGGGTCTCCGATGCACCGTTTTCAAACTACAGCCTAAATACTGTAGCCAATAAGACGTGAGCGCGCGAACTCTGACTCGTGCCGCGGGAAGCGTTGTTGCCAGATCGTCGATAT
>PNEQ01008640.1:0-12727 GCA_003012365.1 Medauroidea extradentata | reverse complement strand
TATCCACCGAAACAATTTGTAAGGGTCTGGTAGGCAAAATAGCTTGTGGTTCCCTTTGAAGGTTTTCCTGGGGGTTGCTTTGCCTTTTGGCAAAAATCACACGTAGTAGTGACTTGTTTTACAGTTTTCAACATATCGGGCCAATATATGAAGCGTTTTAGTGTCTCATACAATTTAGTAGCACCAATGAGGCAAAGTTATTCGTGTAGCTCTGTAGTAACACATAGCGTAATACTGGCTGGAATAACTGGTTTCCAGTATTCACAAAACTGTCTGTCATTTTCGCTATGATGGAATAGGATTTGATTAGGGTCCAGATAAAATATCCTGTGTAGCTTATCCAATGGAGTTGTGTTATCTAACTTGTGTCTGATCTTAATGCAGAATTCATCGTGTGTCTGTTTAGCTGGGAGGTCGGACAACAATCGTTTGAGTTTCGTGTTGTGCTTAAAGGCTGCAGGCATAGTTGCTAGGACGAAAAATTCTCTAGAACCTCTTGGTGGTGTCACGTGGGACTGGTCCTCGTCGGGTATACGGCTCAAGTAGTCGGCTACCTCGTTGTCGCTGCTTTTGATGTACAACACATCTATATCGTATTCTTGAAGTAACAGCTGCCATCGGGTAAGGCGATCTCCAAAAGTCCTTCCTGCACGTAGACATGTTAATGCCTGATGATCTGTAAGGAGCTTGATCTTTTCTCCTAACAGTAGATCTCGGAATTTCTGAAGCGACCATACTATCGCCAGTGCTTCTTTCTCTGTCACGGTATAATTTCTTTCGGCTGCCTTCAAGGTACGACTAGCCATCGCAACAGTTTTCTCCATCCCTGAATCATCTAGCTGTGCCAATTTGCAACCTAATGCGTACGAAGATGCATCAGTGTACAGAAGAAACTCACGACCTTGCATAGGGTGGTATATTACATGGTCGTTTAAGAAAATAGACTTAAACTGTTGCATCGCTGCCTGGTGTTCAACAGACCATTCCCAAGTTTTACCCTTCTTCAATAGTTCGAAAACTGGAACAGAAATTTCAGATATCTGGCTCAAATAATTCAGGTAAAACCCTATGACTCCTAAAAATGCCCTCGGTTGTTTTTGATTGGCAGGTGTAGGAAAGTTTACTATGGCTTGAAGCTCATCAGGTGAAGTCTTATTGCCTTCAGGAGTCAATATGTGACCAAGGAAAGGAACTTCCTCTCGGAAAAATAGTGACTTCCTAATCTTGATGGTCATACCTGCTTTAGACAGTTTAGTAATAACAATGTGTAAATGTTGTAGATGTTCTTCAAAAGCTGATGATGTAATTAAAATATCATCTATGTAGGCCCTTGCAAAAGATTTGCACTCTTCTCTTAAAGTGTAATCCAAGCATCGAGTAAACTCGGCTACAGCATTGCAGCGACAAAATAAGGCATAACCTCAAATACAAATTGTTGGTTGCGGAATAGAATGATAGTGTACAGTTGAGATTGTCTCTCTAAAGGCACTTGCCAATAGGCATTAGTGATGTAAAGTGTAGTCAAAAATGTTATGCCTTGATATAACCTCAAAATGTCTCATGTTTGTATGGGACATTCACGATCTTTAACAGTTATTTTATTCAGAGATCTCGCATCTAGACATAGGCGTACAGTACCTTCTTTACATCGAACACAAACCATGGGACTAGCGTATGGACTAGTTTCCCTCCTGATAATACTCCATTCGAGCATAAGTTTTAGGTAGGCTTCTGCTTCCTCTAAGTACCTTACGGGAATAGGGTAGGTCTTGCGGTGAAAATGTTCTCCCTCCATAGTTCTAATTTTGGCTTGATACAACAAATTTCGTCCAAGAATTTCCGAAACATTAGATTTGTGTTGCACCAGCATATTTTATAGTTGTTGTTGCTGTGAGTAGGTAATCAAATTACAGGCAGACACTGCCTTGGCGATTTCCTCGGAAGTTGAGACATTAGTAGAAGTGACAGTAGACATGTGATGAATATCCGTATCCTTCCTCAATAAATTCACAAAATTATCGGTAACTTGCCGTTTTGGTGGTATCGCTATAGTTCGTTCTTCATCTGGCACCGATATAAGCCAATCAGCAAAATTCAATATGATGCTATACCATGACAAAAAATTAGTGCCTAAAATAACAAAGTTAGTTAGTCTTTTCACTATCAAAACAGATGCAGTCTTAGGACTTCCTAGACCTTTAATGGATAGTAAGGTCTGTCTAATTATGACCGGGCTTGCTTTAGAAGTTTCTGCAAATATTTTTAGACTATGGGGAACAGGCAAAAGTGGCAAATCGATTCCTTTCGAATCCAGCTCTTTAACAAACTCTTCGCTGATGCAGCTAACTTCTGCCCCACTATCCAATAACACAGGAATACTAAAACCATATACTTGCAAAGGTATTTCCGGACATAACGCAGGCTTACTGTCAGCTGGGGTGTCTCCTTCATTAAATAAAAATTCTCGATCAGACTCACAAAAGTTGATGGTGCACAGTATAGGACGATTTTCCTTAAAATTTTGATTAGCGATTACCTCTTCTTCTGGTACACATGCTACGGTCCCCGTAGTGTTGCTATACCGGGCTGTCGATGAGGGACAAACGGCGACAACCCCCTCTAGTTTAACACAGGCATGTTGACAGGGCCTACGCTAAGCTCTTGCGAATTTTTGCCGTTACTGTTTACATACACTGGAGTAGTAGGGTTGAGTGGTTGATTTCTTGTAAAGTAACCCTGACTACGCAGGTTGGGAGAAGTTACTGGTGCCATCACGTCGGTAAAGTGACCACTAGGTATCTCATTGTTTTGACTATTCACTGGTGGATTAGAAGTGTAGTTGGTGGCGAAATTGAGTGGCTGTACATTCGCCTGCTCGCATTGGTTGGTAGACTTCTACTGATATTGTTGCGCCTTTTGCGGAGACGCAGGAGGTTGTGGTGTACTATTTGTGGTAGATGCGGACGATACGAAATATACAGAACCGTTATTGTCGACAAAAGCATTCGGAGTCGGTTGTTCTGAATTTCCTCCCTCATTCGAATTATATTTATTCCGACGTCCAGAATTACTTGTACTATAACCTGGCTGGTATCTGTTCCGGCCAACCCACCAAGGTTTGTAGCCTTTGTTACGGGGGCTCCTGGCAACACTTTGTGTTTGGTTATTCTCGTATTGCCAGTGTACAGTGTTTACCTGCTGTTGATTGTGGTCTCTCGCATTGTCCCAATTATTCCTGTCTGAGTTGTTTTGCTGGGACGGCCGGTTTCGGCCTTCAAATCGTTGTGGTTGTTACAATGGTTGATTGTGATATGAATTACTAGGCCGGTCAGTTTCAGTGCGTGTGTTGTTGCTGACACTCTCTCGCTCGGACTGATCTATCCTAAGTAGTTGATACCTAAAGTCGACTAGGTTAAGAAACGGCCTATCTGCCCATCGGTCTTGATAACGAGCCGGGAGTTGGGATATTAGTATCTCCGCAAACTCCTCGTCGTCCATAGGAGCAGTTAAATGACGGGTTCGGTCGTACATTTCACTGATATGTTGTTCTAGTGATTTAGGCCTTTTCGGGTCGAATTTCTCGTGATGTAACCAGGCAAGCAGGTTACCCTGTATCTTGGCACTCCAGAAATGTTTGTGAAACTCTTCACGAAATTGTGCCAGCGTATTTATATTATCCTTATTTAGGTCCCACCAGTAGTATGCTGTGTGTTGTAAACTATTTGTCAAACATCTGAATTTGTCCTTTGTGGTCAAAGAAAAGTACATAAAATATTCATCCATTTTACGCAAATAAGTTATGGGGTTTTCGTAAGTAAACCCGGAAAATGTGGGCAATTGTTCTACCCATTGCTTGGATGGGTAGTGAAACCATTGTATAGGATTAATCAAATAAGTGGTGTCCAGGTTAGGTGATGTAGAAGTAGTGTTGTCGTGCATGGTGGACTTGTGTTGTTCTTGCGCGTTGTCCATGTCCGCTCGCGACTGTGCCGTGGTAGAAATGTGCATAGTCTGTGAACACAAGATGGCGTCGCTCCTAGTTCTCTCTAGGTCACTTAGACGTTTTTCAATTTCCGCTAACCGATCCGAACTCTCACTGTTTGTAGGTGCGGTGGACATAGTTTCTAATTTAGTCGAATATCTTTCCACTTCGGTGTTAGTGTGTACGAGAGCTTGTTTTAGCTGTTCTACCTCTTGTGTCATGCCTTGTGTTTGCCCTTGGACCGCGTCTAGCTGTGTGGTGAGGATACTGACGTTAGCTTCAGTCGCGCTGGCGTGTAGTTGCACGTCCTCGTTGATGACCTGTAGTTCCTTAAATTTTCCGGCTAAATCTGAGATAGTGTTTGCCGTGGTAGCTTGGTTGCTGCGCAGGGAAATTACATCTAGTTCCAAATGTTCAGTAGTATCCTTTACGACCTGCGTGTCTTGTTTCACCGCACTTAAGTCATCACGTAACTCGGTGTAACGCGTCTCCTGTGCATCTAGTTTGTTACTTAGTTCAAACAATTTTCCCTCTAGAAGTTGTGATGTCTGCTCTAGACATGATGTCGTGTCAGTACTAGCACTGGTAATTTCGGTACGCACGCTAACAATTTCAGTACGAACACTTGTGATTTCTCTCTGTAAGTCCTGACCTAACTTACGTATCATCTCCACCAGAATTGGTAGACCTTGTGACTCCGGGACATTAGGTAGTGAAATCTCGTGGTTAGACACGGTGGACATTTCAGTGTTCGCCTTTATGGTTGGTGCGACTGTGTGGTGCATTTGTAAGTTGCTTCCTAATTGGCTAACTAGTTGCTCTGTTGTCTCGATGTCATTCACCGACATGTTTGGCACGTTGTTCGCAGCCATTTCATTTGTAATTGCTGCCCCACCAGTGTTTACTACAATGTACTCGTTTGTGTTAGTGACGTCACCCATTTCCAAATCAAAATTTAATGTAATGGCACTAGTTTCACACCTATATACTGACTTACACAGCCAATAACCTTCTGGACTTGACTCGCCACTCATTATGAGTAAAATTAGGGGAAATAGGTACAAGAATACCTAATTGTGTGGAACCTCACAAATTCTTAGGCGCTCTCGTTGGTTGGGCCACTGTAATGTTCTCCATAAGGATGATGTATGATGAGAACTATTTCTTTTATCTAAGATTTTGGGTACTTATCTGGGACCATACCTTGAAACTTACCAAATTGTAGTTACAACTGAAAACTCTCATTAAAGAAATAACAAGTGTAGAATTAGAATAAACTATTTAATAAAAGGACATTGAACAGAATTATACATGGCAAGTTACAAACATAATTACGTGTTTCATCCCTCGACGCCTTGAGGTTCACCAAAAATCAAATGCTACGCCTATAAATTATGTAGTTGCCTCTTCTCAAAACGGCAGAACTTAACTACATATCGTTTAAACAACCTAGACGCCTCCCTAGGTGTCACTAAACTTAGGTAGACTGCAGACAAAGCTTCCTCGTAACATCAAGATCTGCCATACGTCCATCTTCTAGGCTTGCCGAAGGGAATCTTTTTCTTATTATTTTGGATACTAGCAAAAACTAGCTTCTCAAACCAATGAGGTGAATAACCTCGAACGATTTCTCATAGAAGTCCTCAGCATAGACAAAGCGAGATTAAAAAAAAAAAAAAATAAAGTTTAGCATGACACATAATTATGAGTGAGAGGTTTCCTAATTTCAAAAACAGCAACATAATTAACTAGCTAATTTTACGTCAGAGAACCTGTTATATCATTACTGTAGTGCCGAAGTAAATAAGACTTAAAAATATTGCAAATCCGTGTTAACAAGGCATATATTTACTCACCTCATGGTGATGTGATTACATTAATACAAAATGTGCTAGACAGACCAAGCAATTATATTATAAGTATGATAAATGATGTAAATGTTAAACTCAGGGCTATTCCTGATGATGTGGAGAATTTGCTGGACAGGATACTTTATGCAAGAGAAGGTCTGACAAATTTAAACTTTTGGCACAGACAAAGTCCTGGACCAGATTACAACGCACATTACTAAACTTAAATCTTCAATTAAAAATATTGAAAACATGCTAACATCAGTTCATAATCCAAGTCCAGTCATAGTTTAAGAAGGGAAAAATAACAAGCCGAGCTCTAGGCCACCATCTAAGAAAAACAACAAATAAATACCCTATAAATGTTTGACATTTTCGGTGAATTACACACCGCGATTAAAAGTATTCACGCAAAGTACTTGACAGCTCAACGTGCTAGAATGGAACATGATATGATTAATGAAGAAGCTTTCAAACCTATAACAGACAGACTGGGCAGTTTTAAGCCGAAAATACCTTCTACTGTGAAAGTGAAGAAGGAAGGAGAGCCTCAAACTATAGTGAAACACAAGGAACCTGCACAAGGAGCTGATGAAGGTTATTTGCCTCTCTCCGAGTGGAAACATAAAAAGGAACAAACACAATGTTTCATGATTACTTGAAAAACTCGCAGACCAAGGATAAGGTACGGAGTATACAAGCAAAATAAAAAATATTTCTTGGGAAACAAGCAAATTTTATTCTTACCTAGTAATGATGTAAAAGTAGACTCTGTCGTTATCAAGCTAGCATCTGGACTCTACGGATTATTGTTTAAACAAAATACTGGTACTTATTCGCATGGTGCCCTACAACAGTATAAACGACTTTTGAAACTTGCGAGTGCTCATTTCAAGAATAAAGATTCTAGCAGCAATGAATATAAGGGTGAAAAACACACCCGAAAATCAACATTATTTTCCAGCTGTTCCCTAATGTAGGAACTACAATAGGATCTGGTCTCGTTTTACGTAAGAAAATAGAAGATGGAAGACTTTCAGAATATGTTTACTGGAATGATGTTAATGAAATTGTAGACAGATTGAGACTGTTAATTGCTACTCAGCAGGCTGGAAATAATTCATATGCAATTGAAATATTTAGCATCATCTAAGAATTGCTTGAGGACAGATACATAGAATGAGTCGTCTAAACATCGCTGGGGAGCTCTACAAGCCCGCAAGGCGAAATTATCCCTGGTGTAAAGTACAGGTGTTTGGTTTGAAGGACTTGTATCAAGCAGACTTGGTAAAAATGATTCCTTATGCCTGCAAGAAAAAGGTCTACAAGTACATGCTGACTGTTATTGACTGCTACAGTAAATATGTGTTGGCAGTGCCCGTAAAAACTAAGAGTGGCAGGGGCGTTGCTAATGCAAATAATATTGTTTTGCAATATAAAGATCCATGCAAGGATCTACATACTGACCTTGGCAAGGGATTCTACAGTTCATCAGTTCGAACACTGATGTCAAAATATAAAATAGACCGCTATTCAACCCAGAGTGGTCTTAAGGCTAGTATCATGGAATGTTTTAATCGTAATTTGAAGAATTAAATGTGGATAACATTTTCAGCTCAAGGAAGCTACAAGTGGTTGGATATATTGCCCAAACTTGTGTCAAAATATAATCATAAAATGTATCGAACATGAAGAATGCAGATGTCAAGGACAACTCTTTACTGCACACAATTGATAAAAATGTGAAGAAACTAGAACTGCACAAACTTAAAGGGAAGGTTGGAGACTATGTAAGGATATCGCGAGTGAAGGGAACATTTACTAGAGGCTACACACCAAACTGGAGCACTGAAATGTTTTTTAAAGTGGTCAAGATTCGTCACTATGAACCAAGGACCTACTACCTAAAAGATGAGGAAGGCAAGGCTATTCGTGGAGGTTTCTACAGTGAAGAAATTCAAGTTACCAAGTATCTAAACACATATTTTGTCGAGAAGGTATTGAAGAACAAAGGAAAGAAGGTTCTTGTGCGATAGAAGCGACATTTGGATTTGCCAATCAGACATTATGTTTAAAGAAACTGACTTATGAATGAAGGAATAAATAAATATTTTTGTTTAAAACTAAATTTCAGTGTTATTATTCATTAGCAAATGTTCTTTTTACTGGGAATGTTATAAGACTGCTACTGAGGTGCCTAGAAGGCAGACTGTGATGACCGCGCACAATTACTCTGAGCATGTTGAAACTCGAGACGATGAGCTGGTCGGGGGTAAGGCATGCAATTTCGTCATCTGAACCTCGCGAGGCGCTGGACTGCTTAGGTGCCGAATCGCTTGGGTCATTAAACCTGGTGATGCGCGATTCTCGCGCTCGCAGTCCCTAACCCTGAGTCATACTCAACCACTTCAGTTACTTGCTCGTGAGCAAGTTGAGACCAGCACATTAACTAGGCGAATTGGTGGCGCCTGTGGTTGTCCCTATGACTGTTGACGTAGATTGTGGACAGATGAAGGGCTGGCAGGGTTGCCTTGCAATACATTGCCTGGAGGGGAGGAGATGCATGCTAGAGGCACTATTTTTCTTGAGGACTGTCGCACAGATTACAATTAGATACCATGGAGGACGGGCAAATTGTCCTTCGACCATTTCACCTCCCTGCATGTGTTGGTGAGGTGACTGCAGCGCCTGTATGGAGGGCTAATGGGACACCGTTACTCCCTCTTCCAGATGGCCAACACACCGGCGATCGTCATGTGGCAGTGGTGCATCCACTTTTCGTTTATGTACCTCGGTTGAAATTGGTGCCGCTGCAGAGGTTGCAGGGGGTGCAACAGCTAGGGCTCTGCGGGACATGGAACATCCCCCAAGGGCAACGTCAGTAACTTATGTTATCTGTCTTCTGTTTTTTGTTTTCTTGTAAATAAGGATTGGTGTATATATTTTCTCTATTTATCATATTTTCGTGGTGTTGTATATATATTTACTATGGGTTGTAAGTTTCAGCATTGAGTTGTAATTTTTTACGTTTCTTTTAGTGCCTTCAATGTATATAGTCTGTATATAGTGGTTTGTTTGTTTCAGTGTAGTAACCCTGCCTGCACTACATTAGAAGAGTAGTGTTGCAGGTCTCAAGCCCAGGTAAAAGGGAGGGTAGTAGGTCAGCAACATCTTAATTACAATAAATAATTGATTGAAAGAAAGAAAATACAATAATTATTGCACAAAATAAAAACTAGTTATTATGATGACATATCATGCCTGTCAGGACTTGTCTATCTCACTGCGTGGAGGCATGCATTAAAAAAATAATATTGCTTACATGGGTGAGAGTCTTTCCTATTGTACATTACACATCTCCTCAAACACATATGTATATTGGTGGAGTCGAATCAAGTGAGTAAATAAGAAACAAAATGACTGCTCAGAGTAGCACCTCTAGGGGTTATTCCTTGAACTTAATATAATAATCGATTAATCGAACGAGTGGTTATCGACCAAGTCTTTTATTTTGGTGGGGGAATATGAAATAATTAAATACGCCAGGCTCCATAACATGTATACAAACGATTGTTGAAAATAGGCGGGAATTTTAAAAATTAAATATGGAATGCTCCAGAACAAGTAAACAAATGACTGTAGAAAATTAGTGGGGGTGGGGGAAAATTATTCCAAGATGGTGGATGGTTTAGAAATTATTTTTATAATTTTTAAATTTTAGGGAATTTTGAAAATTATGTAATTACAAGATGGCCACCAGAAACAATATGGCAGTCGAAACAAGATGGTGGCCGGAAACAAGATGGCGATGGTGACATCATCGAAGATGGCGATGGTGACATCATCGAAGATGGCGATGGTATTGTTATCCAAGATGATAGTGATGATGGCATCCAAGATGGTGGACGCATCCTCATCTCTGCAGCCTGCAGTCTGTGTCCCAGGACATACCAAATCCATCTACTAATTTCCTTTCTCGGTTGTTTGCTTTTTTGTGACTTCCTAATTTAAGTTGTACAAATAAAATATAATTTTTAATATACTACGACTTATAAACTTACACAAAGTATACAATAATTTCTACATGGAAAATACTCAAGATCTGAAACTAGAAATGTGAGATACAGACAAAACATTGTATTAAGAACTATAGAGAGTAGATGTCGTTGAGAAAATAACACAACAGTTCATATAATTTACAGTGCAACACAACTTTAAAAGAGACTTGGTTGAATTATTCATTTACAAGAGTTTTTACAGGAGAAATTATTTTATGATTTCTAGTCCATTCCGTAAAATGGGTTAAGCCGTATATTAAAATTACTTTTTACAATGTTATTTTTTGCTCTTTAGTCTAGAGCATGTAAAATATTTTGGAATCATGGTTTTCGAAACGTGTTTATCAAATTTTTTATTAATTCATTTTATTCTGTTGGTAACTTTTTTAACATTTTACTTCTTTTATTTTGTATTATTTCTGACATGTACTTAAATTGTTTCTGTCTCTATCTCATCGGGAAATTAGTTAAAAATTTATTGACAATTAGTACCGAACAGACATACATACAAAAAAGTTGAAATTCAATCCAGTTCTGAGCTATGTTAAAGTTTCAAGCACCCAGCTCAATGTTATCCTAGCTCAGCGTTGCCGAAAAGACGAATAATCGGACACAAAAGCTAATTAATAAAAAATGTGTTAGAAATAGAGTATTATACTTAGGGCCACTTTTACAACTCCTTGTTAAAGTTCCTGTTAGTTTTTAACGAACACTTTAACAGCAAAGTTGTTGTTAACGTATTTTACAAGTGCATGTTATCGCTGAAGTTCACGTTAAAGTGATAGTTAAACTAACATGTACTCAGGGTAGTGGTTAGCTGGCTAACAGAAGGATCTCGCGATGGCCGCCATATTGTATAGATTTGTTTACTGTCGATTTGAGGTAAGGGAGTACAGCAGATCTCTCCAAAATATGTACATTTGTTGGGTTACTATTACAAATATAGTTTAAAATCGACTACGAAAGGTTTCTATAATTTTCTGAAGAGACGATAAGAAAAATGTCTTGGAGCGACCAGGCTAGAAGTTTCATATTACGAAGACGAATTTTCAGCATGCTTCGCCCGAGAGAAGAATAGTTTGGGTTTCTTATGGAACAGTAAGTAGATTAATCAATAACATTATACTTGATTGTTCATATATTTGTTGACGTGTAAAGTAACACAGAAAACGCATTGCATACATGACAATGTGGCAATTGCCCAACCTTTAATAACACAACACGACTGCAGTGTTTTTAAAATATGTTTCGTGATGAGCTATTAATTAGCCTACTTAAAAAAAAAATAAGGATTTAATCTTCTTTGTACCGCGTAGTTATTTCTGGCGACCCTGTGTTTTTAGACTGCACAGTGTCAGAGTAGGCAATACAATTTACTCCGACATTGTAAACAATAAATACAGTCGCCCACAGCCTAATCGTATTATAGGACTTAATAAATATTTTTCTACAGATATATATAACATTTTTCAATACATTCAAATGTAGCAGTATTTAAAGCTCTAACAATTGTAGAAATAAGTTTACACTTATAAAATGACAACTACGTTTTCTGGGATAATATTATTAACAGATATGTATGTAACTTTTCTTCCTTTCACCATTTAGATACACAAGGCAACTTAGACCAGCCCTACTAATTTCTGTGATATTGAAGGAATTGGGGCGGAACTTGTTGATGGAGACGAGAGGCAAGGGTGTCAGTAGTAACAACAACAATTTGCAATTGGGACACCTGCCCGGTAGCAAACTGTACCCTCCTTCTTAATACCCTACCAATTTCCTCCTAAATCTTCCAACCACCCACATGATCACCAACTCTTACGTAAATTCCACTCGCTGATCTAAGCATCGGCTGCCTACCCCGCTCAGGATATATAATGTGGTGAATGGTGAGGGAGCCTGGGGTAAGTTAGGTCTGTAAACTAAAGCAAAGTATAGAGTAAGAGGCAATAATCGTGAGAATATTCAGATGATGAGGGGCAGAACAGGGTAGGCAATCAAAGCTTACAAGGTAGGTGAGGGAGTGGTATTTACTTTTGATGAAGTAGTTGGTGACTGCGAGGGTTGGAAAATTTAAGAGGGTATTAGTAGGTGAGTGAGGAGTAGGTTACATGCCTCAGAACAGACGAGCAATAATGTAGTCTAGTTTTGTAGTGGGTGTACTTAATATACTATGAACTTAATTAAGATGAATGCTGTTAGGTCTATGCTGTGGGTTTGTTTTGGTGTTTACATTTTTCCTGTGTCGTATGACATTTAATCTTTATTTACATAATAGAATACTAATTAGTTTATTATAATAATAAAATTATTTTACTTTCATTCAAGAAACCACCCTGGTATTGAACAGGGTGAGCCTGAAGATGATTGTGATACCATAGAAAGCATTTTGGACATGAGCCAATTATGATTGGGTCACTAATCAAATGCGCAGATACTCCCAATGGTAGGCCTAAGTACTATAACAATTGCCTATGACTTGCAAATTGTGTAAACCTTTCACTCACTTCCCACCCTTCACTGTTAAATTTTTGTAATTGCATTGTACATTAGCCAAACCTGACCACTGATTCATAATTTTCCTTAATTTTAAAGTAACAGAGATATTTTTGAGAGAGTAAAAATCATATAAGTTAATGCTTGTATTCAAGATACAGTATTGTATTAATGTGACAATATAAAAGTCTAAAAATATAGGCCTACAGTAGGGACCGGGTGGGCATCCTGACCCAACGGGGAGCAAAACCGGCCTAACCTGCATAAGCTTAACATGGCCGACCCCTCCCCTTGGTGGTGCTAGGGCTCTGATTGGCCTAGAGGGTCATTAGGGGGGC
>PNEQ01008639.1:0-12960 GCA_003012365.1 Medauroidea extradentata | reverse complement strand
AATAAGCACGGTATGTAGTCAACTAAATAAGCAAGGTATGTAGTCAACTAAATAAGCACGGTATGTAGTCAACTAAATAAGCACGGTATGTAGTGAACTAAATAAGCACGGTATGTAGTGAACTAAATAAGCACGGTATGTTGTAAACTAAATAAGCACGGTATGTAGTCAACTAAATAAGCACGGTGTGTTGTCAACTAAATAAGCACGGTATGTTGTCAACTAAATAAGCACGGTATGTCAACATCGCCCTAATAGATGGAGGCCACAATTTATGGTGGAAATAATTCTGCAACAGTTTGTTTCAATGCCTTACGTGCACACCTACAGTTCTGCTTCAAGGTTACTGGCAGAATGTATTATTTCACAGACGTGGCTCACTTGACTGAGCCAACAAAAAAAAAAACACATATTTTTCAGTTGCCATACGACATTGGTTTTGAATGATCGTTTTTATAATTATCAACGACTCCAACCACGTTTTTGTCTTCAGACATATTGCTACTAAAATGGAAGAAATCTTTCGTTTTGTCAGCATTTGCTATAATGATTAAAATATATGTGATAATAATTATTTCTTAATGGAGTACCCGTTACAATTCAAGTAGTGAATTAATATCAGTGGAGTACGTGAACTGTTTATTTTATAGTAATAGAAAATGTTATTAACTACATATTTTGAAGCGTAATGCTATACAAACTGTAATATCAACTAGAATAATAAAGAATAGTATATATTTTGAAGCTCAAAATTCTGAAGTAGTGTACCTCCCGAACTTCGTAACGGGGCTGCGATCTGGCAACAGCGCGTGCCATAAGCTCTGTACTGCAATCTAAGGTTGAGACGCTCTATAGGTAAAGCCCACGATTTATGGTGAAAATAATTCTGCAACAGTTTGTTTTACTACCTCGTGTGCACATATGCAGCTGTGCTTCATGGCCAGTGATTGGCTGTTTATAACTCTCAGTGTCTAGGGTTCTACCCGCAGATCACAGACGTGTGGTGTCGCAGTAACCTTGTTCCTGTTGGCACAGTCAAATGAGCCACGTCTGTGCAATAATACATTCTGCCAGTAACCTTGAAGCAGAACTGCAGGTGTGCACGTAAGGCATTGAAACAAACTGTTGCAGAATTATTTCCACCATAAATTGTGGGCTCCATCTATTAGGGCGATGTTGACCGGCTCATGTGGCGCGGTATCGCCTCTACTGCTAGACACTGGGAGTATCGTATCCCTCACCTCACTGACACTGTCAGTGGTGATTTATTTTCGTTCTTTGACACAACGGTACACATGTGGAATAGTTTGGTTAAAAAAACCACCGTATTAACGAGCACACTGCAGCGCATTTGCAGCGGGTGGTGGGCACAAAGATGTTAGAAGGGTCCAGATGGAGCATGTCGCCGGGAATTGTCACCAAACAAACGCTCAATATGGCCAACTAATTAAAAAATTGAGGAAATTTTAGTTAGGAGGTGTGTAAACAGGGCTAAAATATAGAGTTTTCAACCTAAAACATCAATTAAAGAGCATAATACATTGATTTACCATAAAAAATACCAATCTGATGTGTACTTTTGAGGTTAAATCAGTATGGCGGCTGGCAAATTTGGTATGTACCTCTCCCCCCTCTTGGCATTACTACCCTCATTCAAACTTTATACTACCCCCGTGGGTGGGCATCACCCTTAAGTGATGTCAATTACCTGACCAGCAAAATACTGATGATAACGTATCTGCGAGTTGAGTTAGATTGTTGACAAGCAACCAACTTATCTTGACAGTATCTTAACCTCGCATTGATAAATCATTCTGGGTTGACACTGCAGGTCATGTTTCCTATCGCGACCGTCTAGGGTTCAGTTGGCGGGTTTAGGAACGATTGTTCTTGGTATGTATATGCGGAGTTGTTTTCAGGACAAGTTATCCAATATATGGTCACAATGTCCACCACTTTTCTGCTTGTCAATGGTCATTCGTAAATGCTGTGTTTTTGCCTGCCTCCCTTGGAATGCGGTTATGAGAATGCGCTGCTTCATTCTTGAACAAACCAAGGCTGTGCAAGTCTCACCACATGCAAGCTCTTACCACATTGTGCAAGCTCCATGCCAGCAAGCTGATGCAGGAATCTGCAGTACACATGGCTTATATGTATCACACTTGTTGTCTCTCGCTGATCATGTATGAAGTGATCTTGAGATATCTAGTTGGTATTGTGTTGTTCGTATCTTCCCAATACTCTTCCCTTCGTACATATTACTATATCATATTACTAATGTGTTTAGGACAGTAAGTGTATAATAGGCTTAACTGACCGACACACTTCTTGGCCAGAAGTCGTACATGATATTTGGAAAAGCATGTGTTTTAAATATAGTGTATCGGAATTTTTTTTACGTAAGTTAAAAACGCTCGCAATAAAATTGAATGTTTCTGTATTAAGTTTTATACAATCCTATTCTAATCATTTGGTATAGCGTTTATACGTAAGTAATAAAGTGATCTGTGACGGATGGTAGTCACGTTGTGATGGCAGTTCTGAGCATAGTGGCAGCGTGAAGAACAGACGTGGCATGAACTTGTAGGTTGGCATCCCTGGTCGCCACCCTCGCTCGGCCCGAACAATGTCTGCGGCAGTCGTGGAGAGGGTAAGTGATTGGTTGAGGTGGCAGGCCTGGCTGGGGGTTGGAGCGCGCATTATGTGCAGTTAGCACGGGCTTGCAGGGGGAGACAAACATGGAAAGATGAGCCCAAACAAAGGAAGGCGAGGGCAAGTTGCGAGGGAAAATGCAAATTATTCAGATATGCCATCACCAGCAGACTGCGAAGAGCTAAATGTTTGGCTCCCTCGAATGTCCTGCGAGTATGTCTGTAGTGGAACTATCTTCGTATAATTCCCGGCTAGTGCCGGGATATTCTATGGAGAGTGTTATACTTCTTCAAGTCCAGCATTGCGTAATATGCTTGTTTATAAATGTGCCGGCATTGATTCTACTCTAGGCTTTTATACATTTACTTGATACAATTACTTTGCCATATTCACACACACACACACACACTTCGCACTCTGTTTTAAAGAGGGCAGTACAACTAGCGTCATAGGTGAGGCAAGTCTGCTTTACGTCGTCTACAGTGAGATCATTAGAAACTATGACATACAATTTGACGCAGTCAGATACTGGGAGAAGAATGGGCCATGACTTTTGTAAGGGTACTATATCTTCATTGTTCTGGGGCGATTCCGGGAAACAATTACATCGTCCGAGGATTGAGGTGAATCTCCAGAAAGTTTGCCCGAATCAAAATCCACTTAATTGAATCATAGTATAATATTATGATAAAGTTAATATTCAATCATAGTTACACGTTATTGACCTGGGCATAGCCAGCTTCGATCGAGATGGAGGACTTGATAAGTTAAATTTAAAAAATAAAGTTTTTCAATCTATTACAAAAGAGCAAGTGTCAAGGACATTACCGAAGCTTGGCACACCTCTTGGAAACTTCTAGGTTGTGTCAGTTTGTGTCGCCGCTGAGCTGCGAGAATGATGTGGGCGGTGTGATGGCCGGATATAACTACAGCTCGTGATAACAGAGCGAGGAGTATCACCTGTGTGTGCAAGTGTCGGAGAAGCGGACACGGCAGTGGTGCAGCAAGTGTGTGTGGCGGCGGAAGAGATGGATCCGGAACGAGACATATCAAAGGATGAGTGACTGATACAATTTGTAGGCTGCGTTGTGTGCGAGAGACAGACGTTGAATTACCATTTATTTAGAGGAGGTTATTAATATTACCTGTAAATTTTAATACAAGGCATTGTGGATATTGTAGAAATAATGGTTGTATGTAGTCAGAAATTCGTGCTGTCAGAGAGGGAGATGTAAGTAGTCCCTTGTGTCAACCTAGAGTAATGCGATGAGGGGGAAGAGGAAGGAGGTGGTATGGCAAGGTGTGGCGGATCACTGTCTCATTACAATATGGTAGTGCCATGTTTAATGAAGATACATGTCTTGCAATACTTGCTTTACTAACTTTTTAAGGTGCGCATAGTTTAATGATCGATAGCTCTGCATGGTAATGTTATATCATATATGAGAACTTCTTGCTTTTGCCTTACATGTCACACACGCTGTTAAAAGCCGGATAAAAAGAGAGGATATGTTTGTCGTCGCTATCCTGTCATGTTGGCTCAAAGTCTCCGCACTTGCCCTGGAGCGTACCACCAAAGTGCGAATTAAATCAGAAAATGCTACACATTTTGATCACAGGTCGGCAATGGTTAGAGCAGAGAAATCACCTAATTGCAAAATAATTTCAATTGTTGAGGCTAAGTAAGGCCAATTGGTGCACACGTTACAATGCGAGAGAGAGTACTGAGAAAATTCATACAAGTGCAAGTTCTTTGCTTGAAATTCAACGGTTTTTCTAAAGTAGTCTTGTTTTTAATGTTAGACTAGTATAAAACTTTTAGTAATCCTAACATACGCCTATATACACTTTGTATGCTTTCCTGTATGCCGTGGGGAACGTGGCGGGCGTTGCTGCTGCCAGGCGTTTTCTCGGATTACTTCACATCACGTCACTTCTCATTGAAGACCTTATTACATGTCATCTTTCAGGGGTTGTCAGACATCTACAGACGCCCAAACGGAATCCTGTTCTCCGTGTGTGTCATGCCCTGTTCTGCAATGACAGACATTGTTTATTTCATATTTCCAAACATTTGATTTCTTAAATGCGTTGTTTTTAAAATGCTCGCACGGATTTCTACGAAGTATTACACACAGAATATGATACCTACGTTATCGCATGTTTCAATAGAATCTTGCCACCCCGATATACTCATACATGTGATACATAAAGAGGAGAAACCCTTGTGATTGGAGGCTCGCGTATACACGTTTCACAATAAAGTGAGTAGTTTTGAAAGCCCTGGTGACTTTTTTCCTTTCAGATAATTTATACTTTTCAGCGACTTTTTTAACATAAACAGATCTTTATAAGTAACAACCAAAATGTATAGATTGTACCGTAATCAAGAAAAGTTTACATTTGAGATCACAATTTTTAAAATTATTTCTTTATGCACGATGGTCTCAAAAAATGCTCACCTCATCGCGAACTATCTATGTGACAGGTATTTAATTAACCAGTGTTCCAAGACTGGAGGCAGGAAGTCCCCTCATATTTGACCATCTCACTCATCCTAAAATATATGTATTTATTTTGGCTTCGAAAAGAGTTTAAAGATCTGGTGAAACGTTCGTGTGAAAGACAAGAGCGTTAGTGTTTTGCTGTGAGACTTTATTTTACTAACTTGTGAGAATATGCACTATATATCCGATGCTCACGAATGTATTACGTACTTCGCGAGACGATTCCTAAAAAAGAAAATGAGGTAAAGTTATGTAACGTTTTTGTCGCGTGCAAATCTTCAGGGAGAAATCCTCGACTGAAAAGCTGACATTGGAAAATATTTGTTCAAATAACTAAAAGTAAGGAAGAGTAAGTATATTCCGACCGTGGTTGAGTAATAAAAGGATCGGAAAACTGCGATGTTTCGAATACCTTTCAACTCCGGTAGTTCATGGTTTTGGTCAAGCCTTATTTGGGCATAACAAGTTATACAGTTGCATTTTTTGGCTAATTTATAACATACATAGTACGAGGAGTCCACAGTTAACAAAGAAGGTCACCTTGCCGCGACACACCAAGTGAATAGTTTTCGAGGAAATTGAAATAGAATCTGTGAGCCTTACATATTAGTAATACGATATACACAGAAATTTCGAGCAACCCCTATAGTACAGGGTTTGACCTGGACATTTAGAATAACAAGCTAAAACTTGCAGGGCATGCCAAGGACACCTTAATTTTGGTGCGTGTATGTATGTATGTATGTATGTATGTATGTATGTATGTATGTATGTATGTATGTATGTATACAGGGTGAGTCAGGAGGAACGGTACATGCTTTGAGGGGTGATAGTACTGGTGATTCTGAACAAAATGTTTCTAATAAACACAGTCCTTTTCTTAACCGTTTCAGAGAAACCTAATGAAAACAGCAAGGAACGGGAAATGTTGGGCTGCGTTCTAGTACCTGAAGAATGTTCTCAACTTCATTAAGAGCTTGTACGAGATGTTCGGATACAACATTTACGCTGGAAGCGTACCACGGTCACGCAATCCTGCACACCCCCCCTCTAAACACCCTGCTATCTGAATCTCTGCTATTAGGAAATCGTCGTTCGTACTCACGAGAAACCGTAGACAAACATCATGTCAGCATACTCTGCATGTGTGAAGACCTGTGGCATTTTTGACTATACTGAACTGTATTCACTGTACACGTAACAACACTGCAGTTCCCAATACTAGGACAAGCACTGTAGGACTGAGACTGAGGTAAACAACTGCACCATGCTTACAGCACCACCGTGTACAAAATTACACACAACATAAGATAACAGTAGCGTGATTTACCGTCACCTGCACTTATCCTTGTTGTTTTCATTAGGTTTCTCTGAAACATTTTAAAAAAGGGCATATGTTTATTAGAAACATTTTGTTCAGAATCACCAGTACTATCACCCCTCAAAGCATGTACCTTTCCTCCCGACACGCAGGGTGTCCATATATATTATATAAATGTGTGTATATTTGTGTGTGTGTGTGTGTATATATATATATATATGACACTTTGTACGTAACCGTAATTCGCCTTTCACAAACCGAACACTGATCGACGTTAACTGACAAAACTCACGATATTATTTCATGACAATACGACCGACAAACCAACAGTAAACGCCAGTTGATGCGTTCAACCCGTACGAAAATAAAACGGGTGGCCACCCTTAAATTGCTGACAACTTTTTTATCGCCAATATAATCTGATATTTTGAAGTGAACGCGATATTAGTTATTAAAAAGGTCATCTTGTAGCGACTCTAGGACGCATAGTTTTCGTGCAAAACGCACGTGAAGTTTAGACGTGGTGATACAGAGCCTAGTGTGTAGGCAACACTGCGTATGTTATCTTATCCCGCAGCGCCGCGCCGTTCAGACGATGATGGACGTTCACTATAAATATAATATGCCGTTCCTTAAATGGCTGACATAGCCGTAACCAACACTTTGTTTCTGGCTGAATTTGTATGAGATTTGAAAAAGTAACACGTAAGTATGCATGTGAAATAAATATGTCGTAGGTACAAAGACGAAATTATGTTTGTTTTATTCGTGCGCTATTGTAAAGTGTAGGGGAGCCGATATTGTTTTCATGCACTGTCCGACATTACCGATACTAATACTGATACTGCCTTGAGAAGGTAAAATAACATTATTGCAGGCGTAAAAAATCCTAAAGTTAATTTTCAAAAACACTTCGTCAAAGAAAATTGTAATTGTCTTAATGTTTATTGTATTAAGTCTTCGGACTAACTTTTAAAGTAAATAAAATTCTACGAACCATAAACTAGTTATTGACTCTGACATATGCGGGCGCGTGATAATTGTTATGGTTTACTTTTTTGTCATTGTTCATATGCGTCATGCGATGTTGGTTTACAGTTGACGTCAGGAATAAATGAACTGACAGCCACCAACTCACCAAGTCGTTTGAATTTGTAAAGGACTGGGGGCTGTGGTATTGCTGGGCTGGGACAGTTTTCTCTGCCAGAAAGTTGTGTTGAAAATCGTGCATCATGAGTAGAGGGAAGAAAGAATGTGGAATTTTAAGCTCTTCCACTTTAAAAGAAGCGTACGCTCAAAGGCACCGTCAGATACGGCACGCCTACAAAAATACACGTTGCCAATAACCATGAAGCAAAGCTACAGTGCAGGCGGGTACGTATGATAGAACAAATTGGTTCAAAGTTATTATAACCAACAATCAGTGGCTCTGTCTGTGGAGAAAAAATGTCACATGCTGAGTCTATTCCCAGCCTTATTATTTGTTAACTGCTGTACTTGTTAATACTTTCACCACATTCGTATCCTAACGTAACACTTTCCTATAACTACAGCAACAAAGAACACGCCTACGAAACAAACAAGGACAGAGGACTTGAATGAAGGAGGTAATATGCAGTACGTAGCCATCTTTACAAGCTTACATACGTTTTTATGCGTAACTGTATGTGTGAGATATGCATATGAATTTAGTTGCTTGGGCATACTCCATTGCGGAATGAATTGACTACCAAATTAAACTAATCAAATAATAGGAAAACACAAATAAGCAGAGTATGCTTTAGTCGACGGGATACATACACAACATGAAATTCCAAAAAAAAGGAATCTGGTCAATTAAAGCAAGGAACAAACAGGTAATAAATGAAAATAATAAAACTAAAAAAGAAAAAAAAACAAGTTAACATGCGGCACAACGATAAGACGAAACAAAAACAGAGTAGATATCAGACATGAACAAAAGAAAAAAAAAACAACGCAATGATGAGACATTTCGGTCAGCGCTTAAGAGATAGCAGACGCTAGTTTTTTTTTTTTTTTTTTTTTGTTTGTGGCACGGGGAACGGGAAAGGCGATAAGTCGAATACATATCACGTCCCTTCAAACACCTCATCGCCTCTAGGCGCGAAGTTCTAGACTAGCGTGCAGTGTTTCTAGTAGTTACGTAAGAAAAAATACATACCGTGCCACTCTGCATCACGGCTCTCGCGCCAGGTCCACAACATGATGGTCGCCGGTGAGGGGTGACTGAGGTGTGTATGGAGCGGCACCTGAGTGAGGGGACGGGAGAAACGGGAGATCCCCGAGAAAACCCGCCGACCAACGGCATCGTCCTGCACGATTTATAATACTGGGAATTTAAACATTAAGTGCGCGCATTTCTGAAATGATAACGGACGCACACGCACGCGCACACACACGCACACACACGCACACACACGCACACACGCACACACACAGGGTGTCCTAATAATGACACCACGCGAATCCTGAGCTAATTTGGAGATGAAAATGTAGGAGGCAACATTTAGTACAACATTTTACGTGTACAATGTGGCAGTACTGCACGGAGATAGTCCCATCTTGCGCTGATGGTCCAGGTATTATTTTATGTATGTTACACCAAGTAAACATAGAATATAGTTTCGACTGCTCGGGATTATAACCTGCACAAATAATATGCATGCCAGAATAGTAGTAGCAAGATATCTGTGGAGCGCAAGTGGGGACTATCTCAATCTGTTGAGGAGAACTGCTTTAAAATTAATTTGCAAGATTTAACCTGAAAACCATACAAACATACGAGTTATATAAAAGTTAATGATTCTTTTACTATCAATTTATTTTATTCGTATTCTGCTCAGGAAACCCTTTCATGGAATACTCATATCCTGGGAGTGCATAAAAAATTACTAGTCCGCCATCTTTGGTTGTTCGCCTTGTTAGATTTTGAATGACGTCACATAGATAACCATGCATATCCCATTTTAATGTGTATGGACAATTTTAGCTCAATCGGTTGAGGATAACTGCTTTACAGTTACAAGATTTAACCCGAACAAACATACAAACATTGCAAGTTAAATAAAAGTTTGTAGTAAAATAAACTAAGAACTTTAGATAAGTTAGTGTTAGTTAACCATATTTATTGTTATTTTACTGTAGGAAAACCACTGCTTGTTTTGAGGGAATGTGATTGTACACAAAAGAAAGACGATAACAAGATGTATGTTAAACGAAATTAACATGGTTAGGCAATTATTTCCGCTGTTATGATGCCATGATGCCCGGTTTTGGAGCATTAGAGAAAACCCGCACCCGAATTTTTGCGACTTTTAGGATATTATGCAGAAATGTATCCTGAAAGTTTTGGCTTGTTATTCTGAATGTACGGATTTTGACTCAAATTCAGCTAAATTCTCTGAACTAATTAATTTAATGCAGGTGAATATATTATTGTATAAATTCTACCAGAATGTGCGTATTTTTTTTCTCCATGCTTTTGGTTGTATAAACAATTTTCAATCACGAATTTCTCCCTTAGTATGCGCTAGCCAAAAATGTACAATATAAAACTTTACCTCGTTTTTGGAACATGCTTTCAAGAACATTCTGTTCCTATATCATTTTCAAGATTTGGACTAACTTAATGACGAGAGTAAAAATTCGTTATTTTTCAGTTGTACAAACACACTTCAACTTTTAGAGAACAAATGGAATGTCTTTAACCGCTAATATGAAACCGTATTTCATTGTGTACAGGTGTAGTAAGCATAGACGAATATCTTTGTTTTGTGTTCGTGTAGTAGTAAATAACTATCCTAACAGCAGAAATGAAACAAACTCCTGAAATAATGGGTATTGATCCCTACCACCTTGGATTTAGCTGTTTCTTCTCGATAACTTCTGTTCCAGTCGATGTATCAAAATTTTTGTCACGACAGGTCATAGATACAAACTCAATCGATTTTCTGTAATTGCTGGAACCATAATATATTCATTATTTTACAACGGGAAACAATTGAAATGGAAAAATTGCTTTATTTACGGGAGCGACTACAGAGGCCACAAAACTGACAGAAACAATGCCATATGGATTCCAAAATGTGAATGAAACAGTAAACTATGCTTTGTCAGCGTGAAAAAATTAAAACAATGTGTATATTCCCTGATTTATAAGAAAAACCGTAAGACCGATCTGACAGGGATCGATCCCCCATAAGTTAAAATGAAATGAATTAAATTATTTAAAATGACGAAATCATTATCGGTGTTCTCACGGGAGTGTCTCGAAGTACATTACAGCTCCTACTTTCACTTTTAAATCAGCGATTAACAATTGTTCTACCTTTGTACGAAGAAAAACAATAATGTCACGACTTTTTCGTGCATCTAAACATAAATTATGAACATAAAATTAATAGTTTACGAAAACTACTCTACTTAATTTTACATATTAGTACATTATGATGCAATTCCTTTTCAGCAGACTTAAAGATATACGGCTACCCATATCTAGTTGACAATAATCATCAAGTTATTCAAAACAATTAAAACATAGCGAATAAAATAATAAACTTTATAGACCTATAGCTACACTGTAATACACAATCAAAATTGCATTGTTTATAGTTATCATCATTATTGCTGAAAAAAAAATATGCATCAAGCGCCCCGGGAACTGTGCAGATTTTTCGTGCCATCTGTTCTGAAATATACTTTGTTTGTAAATAAAAGAAAACGTAGTACCCGTCTGATAAGTGATTGCCGGCGGCAGGTAGCAGTGTATAGTCTGCACAACCACACACTACCACCTACGCATGCTATGGGAGTGTTGCAGGCGCGCGTATGTGCAACGATTGTTGGGATTGCATTGAGCCCACATTTTAAGTGGAACTTTCATTATCAGTGGCATTGTAACATAAAAGAACCAAAGTTGAGCAGACATTTCATTGGGAAATATGTAAAGACGCGCCCCTTTAAATGTTTTACACAATGGTACGCCAGTCTTTTTATTTATTACTTTTATTTAGTATCCATGCGCTATTCGCTCTCTCTTCTGGTATTAGCAGCTCCTTCCCCTTCCCACAGTAATACTTGTGCTAGGCCCTGGCCTGGGCCAGCAGAACATTTCACATGTTTATTAAGATTCCTACAGTCTGTTGTGCTTGTGCACTGATTGTACCACGTACCGTCCAGTCCCCCTGGCTACATCAATACCATACCGTCAAGTCGTTGTTACCATACAACAGTGCACTCACTTCTCAGCGGTAAAGACTGGCCAGAAGGGTAGTAGTGGTACTACTGCCAATCTAAATTTTGCCAGACACTGCCCCTGTGTTTACCGCTCCAAAATAGCGAGAAATAAGCCTTATGTTTAGTGATCGCTACTCATAATATGCCATGTGATTTTAATTATCATGATCGAATGCAGTTCTTTAAACACAGGTTAATTTCATGTGTTTAGTTTATCAAAAGGTATTTATCACTTTACTGGAAAGAGCCACAGTATACCATCTTGCTACCACTGTTACATCATTAGCACGTCGAATTTCTCGTGCAACTACAGGTATGTATTATCGATTCTTACAGCCAAGAGTACGTGCAAGATCACACTTAACTTCAGATAACACGCCTTGTTTTGTTGATACGTAGAGCAGTGAGCTACATTCCGCAAGGTGACAATGCGCGCGCATCTCGGTCGCTGATTAGTTTGAGCCGGAGCTGATAACAGCTTTGGCGAGCAAGGATGGTCAGTCAGTGCTACGCGGGTCATTACTAGTGTTGTGTATGTGTGTTCATATGCTACTGTGGTCGACAAACCCCCAGGTACATCCTGTGTCTGAGCACACAGTCAGCATGCGAGGTTGCTGCTAGTGTTGTGTATGTGTGTTCCTCGTCATTGTGGTCGACAAACCCCCCAAGGTACATCCTGTGTCTGAGCACACAGTCAGCATGCGAGGTCGCTGCTAGTGTTGTGTATGTGTGTTCCTCGTCATTGTGGTCGACAAACCCCCTAGGTACATCCTGTGTCTAAGTACACAGTCAGTATGCAAGGTCGCTGCTAGTGTTGTGTGTGTTCCTCGTCATTGTGGTCGACAAACCCCCCAGGTACATCCTGTGTCTAAGTACACAGTCAGTATGCAAGGTCGCTGCTAGTGTTGTGTGTGTTCCTCGTCATTGTGGTCGACAAACCCCTCAGGTACATCCTGTGTCTGAGCACACAGTCAGCATGCGAGGTCGCTGCTAGTGTTGTGGATGTGTGTTCCTCGGTCATTGTGGTCTTCAAACCCCCAGGTACATCCTGTGTCTGAGCACACAGTCAGCATGCAAGGTCGCTGCTAGTGTTGTGTATGTGTGTTCCTCGGTCATTGTGGTCTGCAAACCCCCAGGTACATCCTGTGTCTGAGCACACAGTCAGCATGCGAGGTCGCTGCTAGTGTTGTGTATGTGTGTTCCTCGTCATTGTGGTCGACAAAC
>PNEQ01008638.1:0-12915 GCA_003012365.1 Medauroidea extradentata | reverse complement strand
ACATCACATCTGCAGCGCCTGAGCAGGAAGAGATAATACTTTACAACCCTCCTGCAGGATATCGTACAAGACGAGACTGACCCAGGATGAAGCTATGTTCTCTGCTCTTGCTCGAGTATACTCTCCAGTGTACACTACACTGTGCTACACCCCTACCTCCCCCTACAGCACATCTGCAGCGCCTGAGCAGGAAGAGATAATACTTTACATCTCTCCTGCAGGATATCGTACAAGACGAGACTGACCCAGGATGAAGCTATGTTCTCTGCTCTTGCTCGAGTATACTCTCAAGTGTACACTACACTGTGCTACAAGCTTACCTCCCCCTACATCACATCTGCAGCGCCTGAGCAGGAAGACAAAATACTTTACAACCCTCCTGCAGGATATCGTACAAGACGAGACTGAGCCAGGGTGAAGCTGTGTTCTCTGCTCTTGCTCGAGTATACTCTCAAGTGTACACTACACTGTGCTACAAGCCTACCTCCCCCACATCACATACACACACATCACATCAATCTCGCTCTTATTGCTTGCCTGTTACTGGACTTAAGGCGAGGCGTCTAGTATCTTAAAGGCGTAACAATACTTGTCAACAAGCACAAGTCACTAGCCATAATGTTTCCTCACAAACTTGATGTGTTTCTTTTGTAAATATTGACTTTTACATTGTTAATCTTTCAGTGCACCGATATTAGGTTCAAGTGTCCACTCCGAGGAAGTATTACCAGCATGTCTGCAGGAATGTGTGTTGCGGTAAACAAGTCGGTGTTACTAAAGAGTTGTTTCTCGCTACTTGCACACTGCTGGCATAATAGTGTACCAACCTCTACTGGTCTAGTACTTTATACAGACAACAGCTTACTTTCAAACATAGCCAAGCTTCGTCACTGCAGTCAACTATCTTACAACATGTCCTGTGAAGTGTTGCGATTTTACCTAGTGACCGCAGTAGTCTCTGACAACTCACCTGCTGGTTTATGTTTCCTGCACTTCATACGAGCGTCGACATTGGTCAGATCACTTCGTACCTCCAGTGATATTAACTACGTCAGTGATGTACTGTGCACGAACAGAGCCTGACCGGATATCATGTCGCATTATATAGTCTGTACTAACTCAACAACTGTCTCATTAATACCTGAAACAAGTCGACTGAGAAGTTGTAATGTCTTACTGCAGTGTTGATGTTCTTCTGTCCTAGCTGGCTTCAACCAATGAAAGTTCATGCACGCCAACAAGTGTTGTTTGTGAAACACCTGCGAGTTAAGTGTAGCTTACTGCAGGCCAACCGTTACGAATACCGTACTTGAATTTCGCGGGGTTTGTTTAATGACTAGGTGAATTTAAAAACAGCGTATCTCGTATCCACTTCAAACACACGTGCAAACAACGTGTGACTTGCTGGCTGATAACATGTGAGTGGTGACGGTGTGTCTAGTACCAATGGTTATGTGCAGGCACAAGTGTGTACTAATACAGTCTACATGATATACTACAGGAAGGACAGTGCTACAGAGAATATAGTACCATGCAGGTATGGCTAGTTGACATCATGTATGTAGTAGGAACCTTCCTACACGCGACAATATATACGACGTGATGTGTGGAGAAGGCTATACGAGTGAGCTTGGCGCGGCAGGAATATTGAAAGCTAGCGTGCTAGTGTGACAGTATAGTGAAGTGGGCGTGTCTAGGTGACAGACCAGCACATTAGTGGCCGAGAGAGGCGTACTGTGACCAGGCACCAACCATCAATCAGCTTGACCTTGTCCGCCAATGATACGTGCCACATTAGCGCCACACTCCATCACACAGCCACACGCTGTTATTATTTGAATATCAAAAGAGAAGCAAGTGTAAGGGCGAGGAGGGGGGTAGGGTCTGGCCTCTTATCGCTGTAGTGAGGCAATCAGGGCTGGCCAGAAGTAACCTTACAACATGCATATTCAGCATACCAAGCCCTGTTACCTGCGACTGCATGCCCTGACAAGATGGCGGCTAGATGCTGACCATAGTCCATGCATATTCACCACACGTTCAGTTGAACAAACATGTTCGGCCGGTTACACGAAACTCCATGTTTGAGCCGTAATCGATTGTGTTTATTTACAGCAGGTAATTTTACACGGCGTTACTTAATTACTGTTTTAGGTTATGCGTATTTTATAATGCAGATACTTGTACGAATAAGTCACCTACTGAACACTTTATTAACTTACCTATTTGTTATATTTACGCCGCTGTTACGAGACTCCCTGCTGTCAGCCACATTTTCGCAATGGTTTATTGACGTGTAACGAGCCAATCACAGCACAGCGTAGAAGAGATGTCGCTCTGATGTACTTTTACAAACTGTTCAGTTTGAAAAGCAAGTAACAATGATCTCAACTACTTCAGACACCGTGTAACCGTGCGTTTTGTTAAACATGTTTGAAGTGAACTTCTCAAGTGTCCCGTGTCCCGTGTAGCAACGATCTTGAAGGCCAACAACGCCCCATCACAATGACTTCATTCTAGTTGTATTTCAAAACACTTTAACTGACTTCGAGCGCGGTGCCTGAAGAAAGAAACTCTCACTTGTAAAGAAAGTTGGATTAGGTCTAATATTGTTCTGATAGTTCATCTCTATATGAGGAATAAATTCTCTTAAATACACTGAGGTGGCAGCGAAACAAGATGTACGTATTAGTTATTGAAATATAGCTTACGTAAATGTATTAACAAAAAAAAAAGAAGAAGAAGAACGTTATTTCAAACGCGGCTGTTCTGTGTAGTCTGCGCGTTTGTGTATATGAGAAATATGCCTTGTCTACGTCGTGGCTAGTGATAGAGTAGTTATCTTCTCAAGATACATAGCCTATGTGTGTGTATGAGAGATAGGTTCACGTCACCTTTCACTGTTGCAAGTGTACACTCGCATGTTCGAGGACGATTCGCTCATTTACAACATTTGTTTTATGTTATTGTCAGTAAAATACATGGCGGCACAATACTCGCACATCTGGGAAACACGTAGGGTTAACATAAAACACGACACTGCATGAGTTGTCTGGAAGACGTTGCAGTGGCCGGCGAGGTGTCCAGACCTCGTCGCACTGGAGCCGCCTTCAGCCACTTATTGTTCCACATCAGTAGACATATTGTATAGTTCTATTTTTCTCTTACATTAAATTCTGAGAAGAAAAATGTTAAATGTGCGATTCAGCGTCAATTCTATTTACGTTGTGCTATAGTAGCTCATGTGTGTTAAGGGCGCAATCACTTATACAAATGTGTATAATATTCTCAACGCACTATACTGATAGCGGCCTTTATACGCGTCAAAAGTGCAGCTGCGATACTTCTACTGCAGCACAAAGGTAAATTTAATTCGCGCCATAATCGCAGATTACACTTTTAGTTCTCAACATTAAAAAAAAAAAAAGCGAAAAATGAACTTATACAATAACGCGTCTGAGGCGAGCGTTAAAACAAGGAATGCTGTGACGTGACCTTGACTCAACCAGCCTGCAAGACCTCCACCGAGTGACATTAGATGCGTGACTGACCATACAAATGGAAGCAGTTAGTATGGCAAAGACAGGTGCAGCAGGTTTTATTGCAATGTTTCTTAATGTTTAGTTTAGCCTGTAGTCTTCATCTGTCTGTGAACTTTTGCCTCAATTAACGAGTTTCTTAACTGTGATCAACCTTAACTTTTAACTAACTTTGGTTGAAACTACTGTAGGCCTACTACCGGTGGTAAATAATAAGTGCGATTTTTCTGATTCCGAGTCTAACTTTGGCTTAGACTATTTCCTGTGACTGGACGATTTCTTATTCCTGTCCTTTAAGTCACAGTAAAGTAGTTCTTGTTTTCCCCCAGGTTACTATGAAACGTCTTGAGATTTTTTAATGTATGTTGCAATGGGAGTTTGCAATTAGAATTTATTGGTTTGTGGTAATACGCTATTGCTCACGTCCGGTATGGACCCGGTATGCATTTACCAGTAAGACAGCTGGTAAATAATATCATATAAATATGAAATAAACAACAATTCAGTCTAGTCACAATAAATCCAGGTGTTGGCTGAGGTATGTGAACGATACCTTCGTCATTTGGAACCATGGCAAGGAACACCTCGACAGATTTCTTGAACAACTTAACACTCATACCAACATCAAGTTCACTGTGGAGCTCGAGAATGAAAGAAAACTACAATTTCTGAATGTAATAGTTTCTAGAAAACCAGATGGCCGACTGAGACACAATGTGTACCGAAGAACTACGCAAATTGACAGATGTCTACGTGCGACATCCCACCATCCGCGTAAAACCAGAAGAAGGCTATCTACTCTTGTAAACAGGGCTAAGT
Source organism: Medauroidea extradentata (assembly GCA_003012365.1). Classification (NCBI taxonomy): domain Eukaryota; kingdom Metazoa; phylum Arthropoda; class Insecta; order Phasmatodea; family Phasmatidae; genus Medauroidea; species Medauroidea extradentata. Next base: position 8,557 of record PNEQ01008638.1, on the reverse strand, counting down.
AAATGTGAGAAGAGCCGAACATCTCTGACGAGCTCAAGCATCTGACTTCTGAACTAACTGATAATGGATATAAAAATAAAGATATACGGAAAGCCATCAATAAAATTCAAGCAACATAAACAACGGACAAGTTCAAGAGTGTAGCCATATTGCCATATGTTCACGAAGTCACCGATCGCTTATCACGAATTTTGAAGGAACATGATATTTCCACAGTACAGAAGCCCTCAGGGAAACTCTCCAATATTCTACCCTCAGTGAAGAACAAAACTCCAGGCAAAGAACTCGCTGGCATCTACAAAGTACCCAGTTCTTGTGGACTAATCTACATAGGCCAGACATGCTGAAGAATCTCAACCAGAATCAAGGAACATATCCTAGACTTCAAACATGATAGTCCCGGGTCAGTCGTAGCAGAACATTCATCCATCACTAAACACAATGTCAACTTTGAGACCGTAACCATTTTAAGCAATTACAGGAAAAGAACAGTAAGAGAAACAATAAATATGTGGAAACACCCCCCCCCCCTCCAGAGAATATAAATAGAGAAGATTGGTACAAGTTGAGTAACATCTGGATCCCACTTTATAACAAGTAGGAACAGCACAACTGCCTACAAGAGAGAAAAATGAAAATTAAAAAAGTGGCAAACCAACCCTTCGGCCAATAAAAAAAAACCTCGCCTAATTGGCCGAAACCATATCCAATGGGAAGTGGCCTTCCCTTCAGCCAATCAGGAGTGGACGCCCTGTGATTGGTCGAGCCAGCTGACCCGTGGGCTCACTATAAATTTAGCTGGCCTTTCCAGCTGGAGAACTGTCGGTATCCTGTACTACTAAGACGCGGCTAAACCTCGATAAGATAAGATATTAATGCTTACGTCATAGATTGAAGAAGTCCTTGAGTTGTTTGATATAAACTACTGGCCAATAGCATATGTCAGATATGCACTTTGAGTCCAGCCTATTGTCAGACTATAACGTCAAATGTGCATCTATGTACAGTGGAGCTGCTGTGAAGGTGGCAAGCTTGTGTTACCACAGAGTAGGCAAACATACAGAAGTTAAATAACAGTCGTTCGTCTCTTCTAACGGATATTCTATCTCAGCGATCAGATGTACACTGTGTGCAGCTAAGAAGTGATTATGAATGTTTTTAATGGATTGAATTAAATTAAGTTTGTTGTAAAGGCAGGAATATGTCAGAATTGGACACACGTGACTAACATTTCAAAAATGTTCATTGAACTTATGAACGACACGCAGAGTTGCTGACTGTGTGTTTGATTAAGTTTGACGAGTTATTCTGCCACAGATAGCTCATACTTAGAGTCATACTCCACTTGCTTGTATTATTTTTGCAGCAGTTTTATTTTTCAGCTTAAAACAAGAACAAATATCAAATCATGTCCCGTAGTCTTGTTTAAAATGTTTTATTTATTTCGTGACGCTTAGTTATTTCAGCATAAGAAATTATACTGTTTATACTAATAAGTTAATCAACAAAAAATCTTTAGTTTCATAATTAGCTATAATCATATGTTTTATTGAGAAAAAAATCCAACATGGTGAAATTCTTTTTAAACAAAACTGGGAAACACATTTGTGATTTCTGTTCTTGTTAAAGTTTCAAAGAATAACTATCGTGAAAAAGTAGAAGTATGGGAAATCTGCTCTGAAACAGTCGTAGTTTCGAATGAAGCTGCCAACTAACGGATTGTTGTGCGTGAATATACACCTCGTCTGTTCTGCGATATATTTAACTTGCGGGAATTAATTTTTCAGTGACGGAGGAACGGTTGGTTGTCTCTCGGCGGACGTAAACAAACGAAGCCGGCCTCGTTTAAATCGCGTGACGCTGACAGCGGGGAGTGTGTCACGTGATGTATGATGGAGGGTGAGCCGGGCCGTGCCGAGCTGGTAGTGTGGTGTGGAGGGTAGGTATACCGGGCCGTGCTGATGGTCAACTCCGCCTTTACCTTGTTCAGAGACTGTGATACGATCACTGAGGTAGGGCTGTAATCTACCTCCATTACTGTGGCGCCACGACTGCCTTGTGCACTCCGTGTGTTCCCTACACTCGTGTGTACTCTCTACTGTACACCCTCGCTGCCTTGCTGTACAGCTGGCCTCGCCGCCATACATGTCTGCAATATAACTATGTTCTGTGCCGTACAACATCACTACATCTTCACACATCTGGCGGTCCTTACGTTTCTACACAATGTCCCTCAAAGTATGCTACAAATTTTGCTAAATAATTTCTTGCAATAACTATGTAAAGTTATGTGTTGCAATCAGGGGCGTAGCCAAGGTTGGGGGGGGGGAGATAGGGGTTGTAACCCCCCCCCCTCCTTGCCCGGGGTGATTCGGCTTTCAAGACCTAGCAGTTAAAAGGCCGTAAAACCCTCTCATCATCATTGCCCGGAGTGACGAGTTCATCGGTTACCTTACAAAAGTTTATTAAAGAAGATACGAATTTTAATTATTGTTTATTAAAATATTTTATTAAATTTGTTTGCCGGCCTTTATGTATACTGCGTAACTAGGCCTATAAACATATTTACATTACATGTTGTGTAATCCTGTATAGCCGAGACGATAATATATAATCATTGCTAATCACTTCAGATCCGTGGCGTGGGAGGCCGATGACTTTGCTGTTCGTTATTAGTTCGCTGCGTCGATGTAGATAGGGTTGGTTGGAAGATTACTTCAGAGTTTCAATTTTTGTTCCATTTCTAGATCATTTTATAAGTCAAATGAATGAAAGACTACTGAAACACAAATTACTTCTTCAAAGCTTTATGTGCATTCTGCCTGACGGAAGCTCTGCTAGACCAACATCCAACCAACGAGAGCAGTTTAAGATTCTGTTTGAAAAATATGAAGGTGACTTACATTGCAGTGAGTTCGCAGCTTTAGGAGAGTGTGAACTCTGGTACCAACGAGTAGAAGCAATGGAAAAACCACCAAAAAATGCATAAGAAGCTCTTATTCTGTGTAGTGTGGAACTATTCCCTGTGGTACAAAACTTCTTAGAATTGTGGTGACATTGCCTGTATGTACTGCGTCTAATGAAATATAATTTTTCACTCTGCTGTTTTTAAAGTCATATCTAAGAAATACAATGAGTCAGGATCGCTTAAATGGGCTAGGGTTGTTGTATATGCATCTTAATATTCCTGTCACTCTTGACGATGTATTGTATTACCTCAGTCAGAAGAAAAGACGTCTCAAATTTGCTTTGTAAAATTCCTTAAATACCTTGTAATTCTTGTAAAATGTCTAAACTTTAGAGTGTAAAATGTTTAAACTTTACTTAGTAACTACTGGTAAATATTCACAGGCAAATGTTGGATATTCATTTACAGCAGTTGTAAGCAAAAAAATGTCATTTAGTATTTTTAGTGCATTATGTTATGTTATTATTGCTGCAGTCAAATATGTAACTTGTGAAAAGCATTTACTTATCGCTTCATCGCTAACATAACCCAACCAACATGTTATCTTTAATTTGTGTATTTTATATAAAATCGATTATCGAATTTATTTTACGATTTCCATTTAAGCTAAAGTATTTAAATTGTAGCAAAAGAAATAGTTTGATTTATTTGTACAACCGAAATTTATAAGGAGACCATAAAATAAAGACTCATTCAAATATTTTTATTTAGTGGATAAAGGGTTAATTACCTTGTAATACAATTTCGATATATAATATATATATATATATATATATATATATATATATATATATATATATATATATATACACACACACATATGAGAGCTTTAAAACAGGTAATGCTTCCGCCTTCTGCTTTTTGTACTCTTGATTATTTATTTTTTTATGTTTGCACTTTGGTAAATTACCTCCCCCCCGCGGGTTGTTCATCAAACTTGTGTATCCCCCCCCCCCCTTTTAGAAATTTCTGGCTACGCCACTGGTTGCAAGTCTCAGGTTGGTGCAAACATTAACGAAGAAATGCGCGATTCGAATTTCACATTGAAGGTCTACATTTGTAGAAGTAGCCAAAAGTAAGAAGAAATCAATAATAACATTTCTGTGTGTTTTTACAACAAGAAAAAAAAAATAAATGTTTCGAATACCTTTCACCTATATTTGGTATTAGGGTTGCTCGATTCCCCTTGTATTGCGTGTTGCCTACCATGAAAGGCCTAACTGTTCACTTGAGATTGTTACGACACTGCCTCATATCTTCCTTCATAGAAGTCCTTTGATATAAACTGTGACATTTTATATCAAATATTGTAACAGTAAAAAATTCTATGCCAAACAAAAGCTTGACCAACTTCATTATCTACTACTAAAAGTGAAAGGTTTACGAAAGTACTGTTTCACAGATAGTATATCTTGCCATTAAACTGCACCCGAAAACTCGTAATTTCATCCTCTTTACTTTTGCTTATTTTAACAAACGTTCTTCTACGTCAATTTTAAACAGCTAATTTCTCCCTTACAATTTGAGCCAACAAAAACTTTCAGTACATAACTTTACCTGACTTTTTACAAGGAATAATCTCGCAAATTGTAACATACTTCCGTGAACATTCGGTTTGATGTGATGGCAGAGAACAGTTTTAGTTGTAGAATGAACCTGTTCTTTCGACAGTACGTACAGTAAATTATATATTGCATTGTGACTGATATTATTTACAGAATGAACCCTCAGAAGAAGTCGAAGATAGCCGAAGTTTTCCGAACAAGGCTACGCCTCTGCTATATCACCGTAGAGACACCTGACATTCGCTGCAGTGTTTTATTACAGGTTGTATTAGCAAAGTTAAGTAGTCCGCCTGTCCAAGCTGTTGCGTAGTAAGCAGAGCTTCGACCAACAACGTTCATTAGGAAACTACTCAACGTACATGAGCGTTGTCTGTTTAGGTATAACATTGCACACGTGGCGAACACGTGTCAGATCTCCCAGTCATGTTTCTCGAGGCTGAAGTGCGGTTTTACAGGTCCACGTTAGATATGAAAGTATTTGTACAGGATTGGCGTGTACTTTACACATTCATACTTAATATAACGTCGTGAAATAATGAAGTCAGCATCAGCAATGAACGTCTCACAGAGAGTAGTTGTGTGAGAGAAGACAGCAGTCCAGTTAGTGAGTTGCGCCTAGAGACTAGTATGAAGCGTTATGTGTGTGCTATGTCACCCTTACCGCTCAGCACGGGACAAGTACGTTCAACCAGGCAGCTCCCTTAAGTTGCCGCCCACTACACTAGCTACATTATACGTGCGAGGAGACACGTACAGTGTAGTCACAGAAACTAGTTCTGATTGGCTCAGATGTATTTGTTATATGATAGTCGAAGAACAGCTGTGATTGCAAGACAAATATGACAGCTGAGAACATTGTGGATATAACCTATCCCACGTCTAGAACCTGTACGTATCTTAGCTCTCTGATTGGCTGACACATCAAGTTCCTTGTGGACGTTCTGTCGTACACAACAGACTATAAAGCGATATAAATTAATATTTTCTTCTGATACGGAAACATTTAAGGATGAGAGAAATAATATATGCTGCCATTTTAAATTAGCACAAAACACTGTTTGATTTCAGTTCCCGAATGAAATATCACATACCCTGAAATCAAAGGTGCACAGACTTCGTAGGTTACGTGTAGGAGCTTGGTTAAGTCGTACTAAGCTGTTCTTTGTTTGTACAAATACTGACAACTATTATATTTTACACAAATCAAATAGTTTACTGTGAAAAGAAAACTACTCAGCTATTTCAAAATACGTTTGTGATCACACAAATAAAATGTAACGTATTGAAAGAAATCTCATAAAGAAACTACACTAAAATAAAATTTTCAATTAAAGAAAATGCAGACACCTTCATCTTTGCTATGACGAACAAATCCTGAAGTGGTTCATTAGCAAGTGCCAGGGTTGTCACTGCGGCTAGAGTACTAGCCCCCCCCCCTTCCAAGCCGGGTTTTCTCTGGGATGTCCCGGTTCCCTCGTCGCAGATCCACACTCGCCTCATGTCACACCTCACCCGCGCTGAGGACCTCGGATGTTAAGTGCTGACCAAGATCTCTGCACTTCACTTCCTGGCCAGGCTGACATGTGTGTGGACACGAGGTTCAAATATAGAATCAGTGTAGACGTGGAATAACTAAAAACAATTTCTAACGCTAAGTCTTTCAGATACATGGGATTTTGTCAAATTATTATAAATGAAATGTTGTCGTAGGTAGGTTTTCCAAGAAAAGTTTGCTGTGTAAAGTTAATTTTAAAATTACATGTCAGTTATTAAGTTTTGAAGTTAACACAATTGGCAGACTTTGTAATACGACAATACTGTTCTATAAATTTCCCACAAAATACATTCTTTGTTTGAAAAAGTTGAGTATGAAATAGGTAGCTATATAGAGAAGTAATTGTTAATTTACCGTGCGTGTTTGCTGGCAGAATGTGTGTCGTGTGAGCCATGAATACAGTGGCAATGATACGTGTGCAAGGAAGGCTGGCAGTAGGTACAGTGCAGTGCAGTATATAGTGACTGTGGCTAGCAGCTGTTGTGTGTACGTCACGGCCAGATAACTACAGCAGGGGTTGTATATACACATGGCTCGTGCAGTCACGTGTGTTGCTTGCAGCTGACTACTGTCATTAGTTCCGTCTGGTAACCGACCTGCCCCCCTCCCTTGTTCCCACGACACCCTACCACACCAGTCCTACATACATTGTGAAGATCTGCCATCCCCTCCTTCATCTCACCGAGCTGACTTCACACACGTATCTTGTGTTCGTTTGTATTGCTAAGTGCCGTGTGTGCTCGTAGTGGGACTTATAACACAAGACAACAAGAGTCTGCACACTTTTTACATATATATATATATATATATATATATATATATATATATATATATATATATATATATATATATTATGCTAAAAATATAAAAATGTCCTCCGTTTTCAAAGTATAAATGCAGGATGAATGAAGTATACAAAACTGGACTAATTCTTACATAGCGTTGTGGTGATATGCGGTGTGTTGCGTGCAATGCTACAAGTGTTGTAGTCACGTGACTTGAACATAGAGAGCTCATCACTGCACGTCACGCGATGTTGCCATGTCGCCTACACTGGGTCAGCATTCAATGTAACCACTCTCCTACTGTCCCTCAACTATCTCTCTCTGCTTTCTGTGTTCTTAGTAGACTTGCTGATGTTTGCTCAGTACTGTACACCTCGGCCCACGAAGCAGCAGCCAGTGACAACTGTACAACTGTGTGTAACATAACGTATGGCGGCCACTCACTAGCTAGCTGCAAGGCACGCGATGTGACGTCAGCTACACTACTACGTCTGAGAGGCTCAAGTTTACACGAGGCAGTAAACATGTACAGTACTGTACAAACTCGGCTAACCTTGCAACACCTCCACCATACGCACTGGACGAAGTTATCATCACTTGTCAACACGCAATGTTCGGAAATTCAACATCAGAACTTAGAGAGATTATCTCTATATATAAAAATGAAAGCTGACTGATTGACTGACTGACTGACTGACTGACATATCAAACTGTAGCCCAAACCACTGGACCTAGAATCATGACAATTTTTGTGGGGGTTCCCTTCAGGTCGTAGGCGAGCACTAAGAAGGTATTTTTCGATATTAGACCTCTAAGAGGGTGAAAAGGGGTGAAATGTGTTTCCGAAGAAACGTCGATAGAGCTCGAACCCGACGGCCAATCATCGTGATTTTTACTTTAATAGGACACTCGTAAAAATGCATATTAGCTAATTTAAGGATATTTCGAAGTTCAACATTTAAGGGGCTGAAAAGACCTTAAATGTGTTTCCAATCAACTATCGATATGTATCGAACCCTTCGGGATAGAGAGTTGATATTCACTTCAAAATATTGCTTACGTAAATACCCAAAAAGTAGTTATAAGTTTTTTTTTTTTAAAATTCGATCCCCAGGCAGTAAAATGGGGCAAAATGTGTTTATAATGAATAGTCTATATCTTTGAAACACAATTGGCTATCGTCGTGATTTTAAATATCGAAGTGCTCTTTGTTTTAAATTGGTGCTTTTGTAAATATCCCAAGTACCATTCAAAATATATTTTCTGAATTCGGCCCTAAGCTGGTTAAAAAAGGGGTAATATGAGTTTTCGACTCACATTCTATATATATCGATCCCATAGTTTTTTATATAGCGACGTGATTTTTGTTTACGAATGATGCTTACTCAAATATCTAAAAAGTAATTTCAGAAATGTTCGAAATTCGCCTGCTAAGGACGTGAAAAGGGGTGAAAAGTGGTGAAAAGCGTTTTCAATTAATCTTCGATATATCTTGAACCCAGCGGGCTAATGTTGTGTTTTTTACGTCCACGAGATACCAATAAAGTATTATAAAACGTGATTCAAGGGTTTTTCGAAATTTACTCTCTTAAGTGGTGAAAAGACCTTGAACTTGTTTTAGATAAATCCTCGATATCTATCGAACCCGTCGAGATATACAATTAATTTTTGCTTCAGGATGATG
>PNEQ01008637.1:0-12915 GCA_003012365.1 Medauroidea extradentata | reverse complement strand
ACATGTGTATAACTATTTAAAATTCGCTTATTATTCGCGTATTAACACTGTTTAAACTTTGATGTAGTAGTGTACAGTAGGAGGAGCCGGAGGGACAACGGTAATGAGGTATGGGCGGTCACTTCGTCTCGGCCACATCCCAAATATACCTGGGCCAGGCCTGGGCCTGGTTGTCGTTGGGCCTACTTGCCTGCGTCCCTTCTGCAATGACCAACTAATAAATCAGCATGTTTGTAAACAAGCTTTGTTTCCCACAGTACTTTTCCCCTGCGGTGACGTCAGGGGGCGTGTACTTCAAGTCGTCCATTACAAGCATCATTTTCGTGACCTTCAAGAATGGATTTCTCAGACTGCGGTATTTGGAAAAATAACAACCGAATTCGAAAAACACGACTTTACAAACCAGCGTTAGACTTTGTTCTACGCTACCAATTAATGAAGTAATGTGGCCACCGCTTAAAGTCCCATAGGAAAAAGAATAATACCTATTAAAGCACTGCACGTCATGTGAGTGGCTTGCATTACATGCGTCGGTCAATGTCACTCTTACTGCCCCTGCCTCACACACACAAACGCTGCGTAACTAGGGAAGCCCCTAAACGATACCAGTGCAACTAACGGCGTAAGTCGTCCCTTGTATAACTTGTAAATAAAAAAAATTGATTAAACTCCGAACGTGTAGACTCTAGGCCAACTGTGAGCCTAGGGAAAATAGGGAAAAATATCCTTAACCAAAGATTGCCGATGTTTCCCTCCTCCGACGGACAACTTAAGCAACGAAAAATACAAATGTCAACGTAATTAAATAATACATAGGGCCTATATACTATCGCATGTCTTTAACAATCCGTTTAGTTTAGTATATTAAAGTGTTAAATGTAACAACGGATATTTCATTACGAACATCGCAATTCATAAACGTATCTCCATTCGTGGTTCGTGTTTTGACGTTGGTATTAGGGAGGGGAGCATGGTTTCCTTCGGGTGTCTTCGGCGAAAATAAGATTTTTGTTGTTCAATACAGAAGTTACCACTTTCTCGTTGTATGCTCCGCGTTCAAGAATAGTACCAACATCACGACAGAGTACTGAACAGTGCGCAGAGTTTCCGTTGTAGTAATTTCATCTATAGAACCATGGCCATGGGTTCCTATTTATGCTGATTTAGTGAGTTTAAATGTTAATATCCTAAAACGAAGCATATATCGCAAAAACCGTTAAACAGAAAATTTGAAAACTGTTGGTAGTGTATAGCTTAATTTTTTTTTTTTTTTTTTTAACATAAGTTTCTGTGATGTTGGGTAAGTATCGACACAATTAAATTTTCTTGAAATCAGTAACTAGGCAAAACTATCAAAATTTATGTTTCGAAAAAAAGTAAGCTACATAGTACAAATAATTTCCTACGTTTCTATGTAACGGTTTTGCGATATATGCTTTCTTTCAGGATTTAAAAAATTAAACGCTCTAAAGTAGCAAAAATGAGAACCGGTGGTCTTAAGCGATAACGCTATAATATTGTTTGTATACAACGTGAGACTTAAAGTTAAACTAATGTCAATATTTCTGCTTTACTAATAAGGTTGCTATTTATACAGTATATAGAGCAGTCGAGAGAACTTGGGTTCGATCCTTTGCTGCGGCCGTCTTGATTTCAGCTTTCCTGGGTTTTCCAAAGTCACTCCAGACGAATGCTAGAATTAAGATGGTTCTTTATACAGGCCCTGGCCGATTCCTAACGTCATTCCTCCGTGCTTATTTACCAAGGCCTTGTGCTGTTGGAGGGAACGCAGAGCTACCAAATACATAATATAAATAAGCGAGCTCTATCTGTGTGTATAAATATAAATGTCAGTCTGTTTGTAACATACATGTCCCTAATAACGTTCAGCCTATTGCGGTAAAACTTTAAAGTGAGTTGTGCGAATGCACCTGCGAATGTTTCTAACCAAAATCTGTTATATCTGTACGATGGTGGGAGCAAAACGGGGCAGAGGCAGAATGTGGTACCCCAAAATTGATTAATTTAATTTTTTTAAAAATTTCTAAAACTATTATAAATTACTTTTAACCTAATTTTGCACCTTTTAGAATAAAAACAAACTTTTGCTTCTCTGTCTTTAATAAAAATTCGTTTTACTGTAATTTATGACGTTTACCATTATTATCAGCATGGCACTTCTACTAAAAAATGAAAAGTCAAGGCTGCCATATAAGATAAAAGTATTTTTAAAGTCTCGTCGTCAACCCATGTGGTCCAAAATCACCCCCGCTTAAGGCAGTGTTTTGCAAACTTTCTAAGAAAAAAATGTTCTCAATTAACGTATTTCTGCTGAAGAACAATTTCTGACGCCGAATTGCCGTAGGGGCCTACATTTAATTGCGACGAAAGTGATCACGCTAAACAAATGGGAAATGCATCATTCTAGGGACACGTTAGCTTATAAAGTTGGCAAATATCATTATCTAGGATTTTTGTTTGGTAGCTTTCTCACGTTGACTTTCAAAAACGTGTATATTTCATTTGAGTTATTAGAGTTTATTTATCTACTATATGGCATGCACATTATTGAAATGTACATTATGCGAGCGGTTTTAACATTTCATCAATAAAGAGGTAGGCGCACTTAGAGACGTAACCAGTAGCTCGGATAACACGAGAAAATGGAGCAAACGACCACGGCTTATAACAAGGATCCAACCTGACACGTGACTGGAGAGTTTTCGGAAAACCATAGTAAACTGAAATCAGGATAGCTCTCCCGATGTCGAACCCGGTCCCTTGCGATTGTGAGTCCAGAGTTTTACCTTAGCACTACTCACGAAATACCGCGAGGAAACGGCACGTAGGTCTCGAGGTGCTACAAAATTAACCAGAGTCATACGCCTCAATACCTGTATTCTAATGTTTTAAGATCATGCTAATACAAAATGGTCGCTAAGTCGAACGTTAAGCGTCACCCTGAATTGTTAAGGAAGTATTCCACATGACGTTTATTTCAATAATGTTTTTAACTGAAAAAGCGCGTGGAGTATGCAGTTGCCTTTAGAATTATCACGCCGCGCCGTTAGGCAGAAATACATAGTAATATTTTAAATGCAGGAAGTCGTTAAAAATTATAACATGGAAAAATCTGTTTAAAAATATGCTAGAATATATTAATTCAATACATATTCAAACGGTGTACCCTGCACACTACACTTAATGCAGTAGGGCAAGGATACAAAATTTTATTTTCTGCATCATGAGAGAAAATAGAAAATATAATAGAGGAATACATCGTAGCCAACTTAAATTTTTGTATTGTGTGTCATAACTTCCTTTTTGGTAAATTTATGGAACTTTAACCTAACTGCAAAATAGATAAAATATATTGAAAGAATTTTAGACATCATACATCTTTGTTTGTTGTTGCTAATGTTACGAGCGTAATTTCAGTTAGAAAATTCTTATTACTTTCTTAACTGCGACTCCGTGCAAATATGTGATTGCACACGTCGTTACACTCGCGCTGTCTAATCACACTTATTTGTTGTAATGACGTGGCAATTGGCAACAGTGTAACTTCCCGAGTCAGCAGTTCTATAGCGAGGCGAGGTGGTGGGCACATGACCTTGCAGGAAGGTGCCCGCGACGTGTCTCAAGAGGTGGGTAGTGTGTCCCACAGTTACAGGGCCTTGACGTTGACCTTGGAGAAGATAGCCCTGCTGTCAGGGAGGTCGTTATCTGCTCTGCGCGCAGTTCCCACCCTCCCTCCGCCTCGCCGAGATAAACCGAGACCTTGTCCTGGAGCGCTTAGCAACCGCCGCCAACATCTACAAGCGAATTTATGGGGAAGTGTTAGATAATGTTCTTGTATTTTTGTTTTCGCGTCATTACATTTATCCAAGTTGAATAATTATCAATATTTTCTCTTTGACAAGGCATAAGATATATACTCTTGGTAAACTGCTTAACGTAAATAATAATATAATCTTTCATTAATTTGACACGCAGAATCTTTACAAGGGAAGTAAGGTTAACATTTCAAGTATGATCACATGTCCAGTATAACATGAACATAAATCACTATTATGATGTCCAAAATTTATCACAAATATCTGCTATGCCTCAACATTGCCACCTTTACCACAAGTATTAAAAAAAAAGTTATTTCAGAAAATCTATTAAAAATTTTGGCGTCTAACTTTCCCCCTTAATATCACACTCTGTATTTTTACAGTGATTTTGAAAAATTTATTTTAAAGCAACATACTTTCCGTATTGAAGAATCCTTTTTTGTTTATCACCATTATATAATAATTTGTAAGTAACTTTTATGGTAGCATTAAACCTCATAGTTCTTCTTAAGATTTTTGCACCCTAAGTATGACCAATTCTGGTACGAAAGTGAGTAAATATCAAGCAAACATTTTGCTTACAAACAATATATTGTTGTGAAAAACACTTAACGTACAATTGTGCATCATGTGGCAGCTCTTGGTCTTAAATTTTTTCAAAGCATTTTGTTAAAAAAATTTTATTTAGCATGGCTTTTAACTCTTATCGCCAGGAGACTACAATAATTCTGCCACTCATTTGTACGCGCAAGACAGTGTGGTCGATAAATAAACGCTAATTCACCAATTGCATGTAGGTACCCAAAAATAAACCAACCCATAGTTCACTGGAACTGAGATATTCAAGGTCGTAACTGAACCTTGAATAAACAGTTTTACTCCAGGCTACTTTTTCATTTCAAATATTATGATTTAATGCTTCCTTTTTTTTTTTTTTTTTTTCAGGAAATCTTTCGGACCTTCTCCTCGTAACTGGCATGAGCCTCCCAAAATAAATAACTTTCTTGGTTGGTTACATTTGACATTTGACATAACTACGTACAATTGAAATTTATACGTTTTTGAAAGTTAGTGTGAAAAAACTACCAAACAACATTCCTAGATAATGATGTTTTCCAACTTGTTTCCCACAATTAAAAGTACGAGATTTCGGCGTTAGGTGGTGTTCTACAGAAAGACACTGGCCGAAAAAAATTTTTACTAAGGAACTTGGCAAAAACTACTGTCTAGGATTAGTTTTTTTTTTTTTTTTGTGTTAGTTGGCCTGGAGAAAGTTGCCTCTTTAAACTGATGCTTTTAACGCTGAATAATGTACCTTGCCCTCGTAATAGTGATTTACTATGTTCTTTCTATGATACTTTAAGCAGTGACGATATAATACTATTTGTAAGATGCGCGACAGTAAGCACAGGTCATGTTTATATAATTGTATTTTCAAATACAGTGGCTATTTTCCCAAATACGGCTGTGTGAAAAACCTGTCATTATCATTTTGAGGGGCCCGAAAGTCACGTTTGTAATAAGCGTGTTAAATCTTAACATATACAACTACAGAGTCTTAAATGTCCGTTATTTTCGTTGGCACACGCACGCACTGCACGATGAGCCGTTACTTCAAATGTGGAATTACCGCAACTCGTCGCAACACATTTCAAACGTAGGTATGGAGAAACCCCACCGCCAACACCTACCACGTGTTTCAAATGTGTTGCAATGTACAGAGAAGTACGCAATTTTCTTTTACGAAGCTATTCCACATGAACCCAATGCGCTAATGTACGAAAAGAAAATACTCTTCGGAGAAGAACGGAATGTCATTGTTAAAACAGAAAGCTTAGTAAATACACTGTTCGAAGCTCTCAACACAGCTAATAATGGCCTTATCGGACTTCCAACCTTCAAGCCTTACTAACCAGATTTACGCGAAACGTGCGCTGAACATTTCTATAGAATTTGTACCAATAAAATGAATTGTCACCACTTAAGAGTGTAAATAAATAAACGCTGAAAATTTAAATTTATTTCTACGCTTCCTTCGAAGCCAATATTGATAAATTACTCAATGACCATCCTACATAATGGTATTTTACCAACTATATGAGTACATATTTATCCAGAATTATTAATTCGTTCCGCGTGATCTCTTGCGCCGCAGTTAAATGCACGAGGTTCCGGCGTCAGAGATTCTGCCTCAGAACTTCGTAGCAATTTTCTTTAAAACATTGGCTAAAACTATTGTCTGGGATTGCTATTGTTTAATTTTCGCAAATTGGCTTTTAGCGTTGAATTATGTACAACGTCCTTTTTCAAGGGTATGGGACCGAGTTTCTTTGCATTTAATGTCAATTATTTTTTAAAATATAAATGGGAGCCGATATCGTAAAATCGCTTCGTAACTTTGTTATGACTTATTTAAACTGCATTCTCTAATTTTTTCGAGTCAGAAGACTACAAAATAGTTGCTAATTAGTTAATTAACGAAGTTTCATTTTAATTGAGAAATTAGCTATACTCATCATACAGTTTGTCTCGAAAAATTACATTGCTTAGTAAAACCAATTTGCAAAAAAGTTACGAAGCAATTCTACGATATCGACTCTCGTATGAATTTTAAAAAAATAATTCTCTCGAAAGCCAAGAAACTCGGACCCAAGCCCTTAAAGTCCCGTAGTAAAAATTGGATCTTGCACTCTAGTATAGACACTTCGCGATAAAATGAGCACTGCTTAAATTTTCCTTTCGGCCATTTTGCAATCATCTTTAATGTTTTTAACACGCGAACTTCCCTGGAAATAAAACTCAGTGTAAACGGTCCGCAACTCTCTAAACTTAACATCCTAGGCCCCAATAAAATACAGTTTTTGAATATTATAAGTGTTGTGTATTGCTCAGTTTAAAGTGAACAGACTTTACATTGCTTGGCACGTTGTGGCTAAGCGACAACTTCAACGTCGCCCTTACAGATCCATCGCTTCTGAGCCTTATTGACGCGGTGGTAGACAGTGCCCTTAATACCCTTAGACTTTTCCTCTCTTGGTACGTTTAAAGGCCGTAAAACCCTCTTACGTCCACCTATTTCGTTGCAGCCAGTGACACAGCCAGGATATGCTAAAAAAAAGTACGGAGAGGAGGTTAACTTGAGGATAATATAATGAACACCGACCTCCCCTTTAAAGCGGTGGGTTCGGTGGTCCTCCTCCGACAAAATTTTGACATAAATGTGCTATATTGTTCTATTTTAGCAGTTTTCGTAACGAAAAACTAAAAATTCTACTGGCAAAATATATTTAATCTTCTAATTATTTTCTTTGAAAATAGTTACGAGGGATGGAAAAGGGAGGGGAAGAAATATATCCCATATCACCCCCCCTCCAATTCCATTTTCAGTGGCCACCACCTGGTTACTGCTTCGGGCAGCTGCATTTAACGGTTTCCTGCAGTGCGCCAACAGAGAAGTAATATTTGATATTTGTTAAGCTCCCAATATTCATGATTTCATTTACATACTCTAGACGTCCGTACATGGGTTCCCAATTAAACAAGATTATCCTTAACGAATTTTACACAAGCACATATATATATTTGTTGTTTGAATTTTATCTTGAAAACAGATTAAATGAATTGCCTCGCGTCAGCCGCTCGTTGATGCATATTCAATCAACTCCGATAATGGACTTTGCACGCGACAAACAACAGACGCAATTTATTTATATCCCCCCATCGGTTGCTGAGTAAATTACTGCAGAGTAAAATCACCTTGAATGAAGACATTTCATAGTAACCAGTAAATTAAAAACGTTATTACAGTCTACAGTGTAAATTGGTTTTATCAAAAGGTATGTTCAGAAATGTAGCACTCACCAAAATAGATTCGTAACGTACTATAGCGGGGGCATGCAAAACACGCTTTTGTTTTTCTTTTAAAATTTTGCCGTATAGTTTTTTTTCCTTTAACATGAGCTGTTATGTTTTTAAACAAATAACCTCTAGACCGCTGATAAAATTTGCGGTTTGATGTTGGTGTTGTTGTAAAACAGTTGGTTGACGAAGCGTAGGTTGAGGCATAGAAGACGTTTGTATATAACATAGTTACAGGTTACAGGTGGCTGAAATAATTTAAGTTGTTAACACCTTTCCCTAAGGAATTTCAGTGGAATGCTTTGTGTTTGATTAAATTAGAAATAAAGTGAGATTTAATTATGTTCTAACGTTAGCACTAAATACAATTTATCCGTATACTGCAATTTGATTGGTCGGTTGCAGTTAAATGTTCGATGTGTTGAACGTTTCTATAACACAAACAACAACCACCGGAAATGAGAGCTGAAATACTTTCGTGACCAACACCATCCACTTCAACACCATCAAATAGTTTTGCTATCACATAATTCACTAACAGCAACTCTCAGATGTGCCAGAAGCCTAATTTTACGTAAACTTAGAGTGACGTACAAAAACAATTTATGACATAGCAAACTAGTCACCCAATTAATAACGGTACCCAAATTACAATGAATGGTACAGTTATTTTTTCTGTACTTACATGTAGAATTAGTAGTAAATTTATCTCGTAGTTTAGTTTTAACGAGATTACCGACTTGCCTTGACTTTCATGGTACCAGAGATACGATGTGTTCTAGAGCATGCATGCAAAATTAACGCATAAATTAACGCGCTGACTTAAAATTTCACAATATTACGGCGTAGTACATAAATTAACTCTGTAAATTTCAATAGAAATCCCTAGGACTTTGGAAGTTAATGTACAAAAATTGAAACAGACGAAAAACAGATTATGTATATTGACATCTTTGCGAACAAATATCTTACCAGATGACGTATTCATTTACCATGATCTCCAGGAACGCAATGTCTCCAGGAACGGAATGAAACATACGGAAATACGGCGTCGCAGATTGTGCCACAGAAATATGGCAATCGACGAATTTTTATTTTTATTATTGCGTGTTGACTAAGAGAAACATATCATTTTCAGTTAAGGGCGCGGTCTACCGCAATTTTCGTCACCATGATTTTAATTTGTATTTGTACTAGATATTTTTTTTCTTATTTTAGACACAAAATGTGACTAAATTTGGCTCTAATGAAATTTTTTTATCTCTCATAGTTTTCGCGTAATGACTTGCTAAAGTAATATTTTGCATGTTTCCGTTTTAACGACTAATTACACTAAAACCAACTGATATACCAAACTGAAAAAAATCACGGTGGATAAAGGCATTGCAGGCTACAATGTCATGCTTATAAAATTAATGAATAAAAATTATTTGAATTAAAAAAATGCTGAAACTGAAAATAAAAAATTTAAAAATTCAATATTTTTTTTAATACAAATAATTTTTATTCTTTAATTTTATCAGCATGTCATTGTAGCCTGCAATGTCTTTATACACTTTTTTTTAGTTTGGTATATAAGCTGGTTTTAGTGTAGTCGTTAAAACAGAAACATGCAAAATATTACTTTAGCAAGCCATTACGCGAAAACTATGAGAGATAAAAAAATTTCATAAGAGCCAAATTTAGTCACATTTTGTGTCTAAAATAAGAAAAAAAACTATCTAGTACAAATACAAAATAAAATCATGGTGACGAAAATTGCGGTAAACCGCGCCTTTAATTAATGTATCGTTGATTTACGTAACATGCCTTGTTATCCGACAGATAAATTTTGTGAACTTTTTATGAAACACAATCGAGTGACGAAAGGTTATGGCGGACGTAAGTTAAGAAACACTCGAACAGGTATCACGGCTGTTAATTTGTGGAATTCGTATATTGTTTGAACTAGCCATTCATTACTCTAAGATAGGTCAACATTTATGTTACACAAAACTAACTGCAGTCGCCTTGGAATTCAGTCTCTAACACTACGTTTGTTAGTTTATAGCGGTAAGTTTCTGAAGTCTGGAGGTTAGGCAACTCGTGCAATGCGTGTGTTGAGATTGTTGCCTTACATGTAGGCTTCATGAGCAAACCTTAACATTAAATAAATGAAAGTGTCCTGGCTGATACACTCACTTACTCACTTACTCATTCACCAACGCACAGCCCAAACCGCTGGACCTAGAACCATGAAATTTTGAGGGAAGCTTCCCCTTGCCCCGTAGGCACCCACTAAGATTTGATTTTTCGAAATTCGGTAATTAAGGGGGTGAAAACCCGTAAAACGTGTTTTTCATTAATCCGTGATTTCTCCTAAACCATTTCAGATAGTGAGGTGATTTTTTCTTTAAAATGATGCTTAAGTAAATATTTAAAAAGGGTTTTTAGAATTTTTCGAAATTCGTCCTTGAAAGCTCTTAAAAAATAAAACATGTTTTCAATTATTCCCACTTAACTCCTAAACCAGTCGGAACATTGAAATAGTTTCTGCTTTAAATTAAATCTTACGTAAATATCAAACAAGTAATTTCCGGATTTTTCGAAACTCGCCCTTGAAAGCTGTCAAAAAAATATAATGTGTTTTAAAATAATCATCTGTACCGCTTATACCCGTTGAGATATCGAGATGAGTATTTAATACGAATGAAGCTTATGTAAATATCTACAAATCATGTTCAGGATTTTATGAAATTCGAAAATTAAGGATGTGGAAAGCAGTAAAATGTTACAGTCTCCCGAAAAAAGAGAATGATCATGGAGAAATAATTCGACAATTGTTTCTTTTTGCCAACATACTCATAAATGAAACCTCTTTGGACTGTAGCCTGTACATACGAAAGAATTATCATGGCCTGCGTTTAAGCATTCACTGAAGCATTGAATAAAATGAGCACTCAAAGAAGACCAGGAAAATTTCAATTTTCAGCCAATTCGTATCGTTCCGTGCGTAACGGCTAACGAAGGGAACTGTCTGGACACGTCATATGATGTTTGCGCGCATAAGATAAATCGTGCAGTCAGCAGGAATCTTAATAGTTTGATAGATAAAACTTTATTAATTATTCAAAATACAAGTATTTGTAACGCAGTATATTTTATTTTAGTTTTGTTGTATTTAAGTTGATAAATACATGGAACTGTATTCGGCAAATCGCTACCAACCTTACAAGCACTAAAGGAACTATTGTTAATCTTGAACCATATGTAGTAACGGCTACTGATATTTTTCAAAGGTTAAATTTTTATTGCTTACTTTATCTCGAACGACCCATGACCGAATCTACGTAACATTTAAGACGTTAACGTGTACTAAATTTTGCTTCAGATTTTCAACAAATAAAGTTATATTATCTCCCCTTAGGATTCCGTATTAAAAGTACATCGGCAGGATTCCTACACGCTAGTTCAATGCTTGTTTCGTGACGATATGGCATTTGATGCGCGCTTCAAGGTCGCCCTTATAGCTCCATTGTTTTTGAGAATCTAACGCGCAGGTAGGCGGTGTCCTTAACTAAATACCTATGTGACGAAAAACCAAAACAATAGTGTTTCTAATATAGACTGTACACGGTGAAGTGCGCACTTATTAAGACTCTAATGGAATTGTCACTAAACACTCTTAGTATTACATGGTACGTACTTATCAGTTTATTCGGACTGGTGAATGCCTTTCCATACTACAATCTTCCTGCAATGTGAAAAACTATCAGCAAATAAAGAACATTTTTAAGAGAACTATGAATAGATTAATATGTTTAAAACATTTTCCGGAATATTGAACCAAAGTGAAAAGAAATACGAAAACTTTTCAGCGCTGAAATGTAGAAATAAAAATAATATTTATATAGGATTGACAATTAAAAAAGTAAGTTAATTTCGTTATTACTTTTTCGGAATATGTGTAGAGGGTACAAAGAAAAGTTGATAATGCACATTTATTTACATAACATGTAGCTGAAATACATTTCAAATATACTTGCTAATTCATAATCTCGAGTACCACATAACCATCATGGAACATTATAATATGCCAAAGCCGATATGGTGGCAGAGGCTAGTACGCTGACACGCCTAACGAATGAGCAACTTCCGTGTAATTTTCAAAGTGTATACCTTTTTATCTATAATATAGATGCATATGTCCAGGATGTTGCAAAATTGCATGCCAATATATTGGGTGAACAGTCCTCACATCTAGAAGAACAACAAATATATGAACACATGTTCGAAAACGCACCGTTATTGTACATATAACAGGTCTAATGACTTACAACAATACATGACGCGCGGGCTGGGACATGTTGCTATCGAATGTTACATCAGACATTACTTACCGACCAGTTAAATAAGACTCTTATGGAAGGCTACGCAATTGCCAATAATGGCTGTAATGACATGCGACTGTAATACCATCCAGCCCGCACGTAATGAACTCTTCACGTACTGTGAAATGCAGTGCAGAAATGGTGCATTTCTAGAATAATGTACTGTGAACTGTAGTGCAGAAATGGTGTGTTATTATAATAATTTACTGTGAACCGTAATGTACTAATGGTGCATTTCTAGAATAATGTACTGTGAACTGTAGTGCAGAAATGGTGTGTTATTATAATAATTTACTGTGAACCGTAATGTATAAATGGTGCATTTCTAGAATAATGTACTGTGAAATGTAGTGCAAAAATGGCGTGTTATTAAAATAATTTACTATGAACCGTAATGTACAAATGGTGCATTTCTAGAATAATGTATTGTGAACCGTAGTGCAGAAATGGTGCATTTTTGGAATAATGTACTGTAAACTGCACTGCTGAAATGGTGTAAATTATTAGAATAATGTACTGTGAAACGCAGTGCTAAAATGGTGTACATTATTAGAATAATGTACAGTGAACTGCAGTGCTGAAATGGTGTACATTATTAGAATAATGTACTGTGAACTGCAGTGCTGAAATGGTGTACATTATTAGAATAATGTACTGTGAACTGCAGTGCTGAAATGGTGTACATTATTAGAATAATGTACTGTGAACTACAGTGCTGAAATGGTGTACATTATTAGAATAATGTACTGTGAACTGCAGTGCTGAAATGGTGTACATAATTAGAATAATGTACTGTGAACTGCAGTGCTGAAATGGTGTACATTATTAGAATAATGTACTGTGAACTG
>PNEQ01008615.1:14674-32308 GCA_003012365.1 Medauroidea extradentata | reverse complement strand
TACCGTAAATGCAAACGTGAGTTTTACGATGTGCGCGGCAAATGCCGAGCGGTAGAAAGCTGACTTGGCAACAGCGCGCTGTAGCGGCAGGCTGGCTGAGAGCACGCACGTAGCTTTGTGCTGTGTAGACAGTCAGTCACCACGCCGCTCGCCAGTCTGTTACCGTACCGTGTTTGTATGTGTGTGGATTGCTGTTCCCATTTCTTATTACCTATCTTCATTAGTTCTTACGGGATACTACGATAATTAGTTCGAGTTGCATGGACTATCGCTGCAATGGGAAAGAAACGGTGTAGTTTTACGGCCGAATTCAAACTGAAGGTCGTGAAGTATGCATTGGAAAATTCGATGAAGAAAGCTGCAAAGAACTTCGACATTGATCGCAAAAGTGTACGTACGTGGTGCCAACAGCAGGAGAAGCTGAAAACGGCGCCTAAAGATAAAAGAGCTATTTAAACCTTACAACAGTTAAGCACTGTATATGGCTGTAATACTGTTCATGCACCACCTCACTCTAAAAAAAAATAACACCTGTTGAATGGCCTAGCGGTGCACATCAACTGTACCAGCTGTGATCTGACCTTGGCCTCTCCCACTTTCAAGCATCGATTTTTTTTTCTCGGTCGCACAGCAACACAAAAGATTTCGCTGCACATTGCGGGGCCGGCATATCGGCCACGCTCACTGCGGGGCTGGCATCACGGCCACGCTCACTGCGGGGCCGGCATCACGGCCACGCACACTGCGGGGCCGGTCTTACCGGCTTGTCGCTTGTTTCCGTAAATAAACAAACGGGGCCGGTCTTGCCGCTTGTTGATTTCGTAAACAAACAAAGTAAAAAGACCTAACGAAATTCTGTTCAACATCAATTAAAAAACACCTTTTTTTTTTGTATAGCCCCACCCCTCAATCGAAACCTAAATTTTAGGTTAAAAATGGGTGGGGCTATACACGAGTAAATACGGTAATCACTAGAATAGCACTCAAATTGCTGCATTAACTGCCTTATACGTATTCGCTATTTAAGACAACTTTATCACCTAACAGTAACAACATCCAGACGCATCTCATTTGTTTTACTTTCTCATTAATTACTGTACAACTATGAGTCCAAAGACATGCCTGTGTCACATAATGAATGTTAACAAATACGTAAGAAAATACACCAAAATATTGAAATGACTAAAAATTTATAACTTTTTAGCCAGAAAACTTTCTAAAAAGGGTATAATATTCCATTGTACACACAGAAGATGCAATAACTAATAAAATCAACAGTTGAGCCTCATTAATTCTAACTTTGTTAATTCAAAATGCTATATAAATCGAAGCTATCACTCGGTCCCGAACGTGAGGATAGGATTTTACATGCTATGGAATTTGGTTAGTTATAAATTCGGTTTATTTGTAATTCGAAGCTTTTTTCTGGCCCGAACAGGGATCAAGTCCTAGTAATTCGAAGTCATTTTGATAGAGAAGTCAGTAAAGTGTACAAAATCTAAGAATAATGCTACGTCGAGTGGCGTTGTACAGCCCTGGCTTTGTTTCCGTTAAAGCACCTACACGTGTCGCGCTGACCTTGACGCTGCTTGTGCACGGCGCTCGAGTACGAATGTGTGTGTGTGTGTGTGTGTGAGATGCGCGCAAAGAGAGAGGAAAAGAAGAATGGAAGGCAGGAATGGCACAGCGTGCGACAGCCTGTGGCTGTGTGATATGACGATCACAAGATTTTGTGCTTTCCTCCCGCTCCGTGAGCTAGATACAGTTATGGTAAGACCAGGGTGGCCACTCATTGCAACAAAGAAAATTCCCTGATTTTTCCCTGATTTCCCTGATAGAAAACCAAACATTTCCCTGATTTTTGCAAGTATGAAAACAACATTTTGGCATATTTTTCAACATATTTTCCAATAAATATAAATATTTTAAGTCCTTCTTGACACTACTATCAGTGAACTTGACAAAACAATCAGCAGAAATAACTACGAACTTGACAATGGAGTATAATCATACCTACATAACGGTAATTTTTTCAATAAAAATTTTATAATGCTTTCAAAACTCCATTATATTCCTTCCTATGACTTTTGCGGAAGCTCAAAATGAACGAGACGAGAAAATTCCCTGACATTTCTCAGATGAACTAAAAATTCCCTGACATTTCCCTGATATTTCCAGGTGACCACAATTTCCCTGATAATTCCCGGTTTTCCATGTTTTCCAGGTGGGTGGCCACCCTGGGTAAGACACATGCACATGTGCCACGAGTCTGGAGTATTTCAGCAGCCAGAGAGAAGTGGGTAGAATGAGTGAAGGAGAGGAGGAGGAAGAAAGTACTAGCTCATAAACCTCCCCACCCCTGCAGAACTCCTAGGCAGAACTAGTTTATTTTTAGAACTTCTCCACTTCCCTTCCCCTCGCCTAGCTAGCAACATACCAAGCAGATGCCAGCGTTGCGTCACCCAGCAAGTGCCTCCTATACCCTATCCATTCTAAGGTTGCAGCTAATTCTGTCAAGTGAATGACAATAACATTTTTGCACAGCATAAATTTCATTTTGATTATTGTAAAATACGAGTAAAGTTTGTAACGGCAAAATCACAATGTTAGGAATGAAGACATAATTCAATTGCTTTGAATTACTTCGTTAGCAATTTTTATTTCTGCTGCAACCTTAGAGTGGACGGAGTATAGTCCTTGTTCTCTTCTACCTTCCTCCCCACTACCACTTTTTCCGACATGAGTCTCCAGTCAACAATGCAGCTTCTAGGAGAATACGTCCAGCAAAATGGCAGGCAAAAAAAGTACATGTTTGTTTCTCGTGTTTGGCTGATGTCATCTAATTGGCAACTCGTGGGAGGAGAGAATAGATAGCAGTCAAGGTCGCAGTGTCTGCTGCCTCCCGTACTAAGTTGCCACATTTTGTGCACTGCACTGAAGCCATACCATGCAACCGTTTGGCTGGCTGCACTGCCTGTCGCAGTATATCACTCAACATCTTGTCAATTAAAATACTATTTAACTAACATGGCATCCGATTTTTCCTTGGAAAAACTAATGGAAAAATAACTTTGCACTTGCGAAAATTACTCGACGACAATGTTGACAAATTTTCATTCGGGAGGAGGGTTAGTCATAATTACTATTTTGGGTGTGTCACATTGTTTATGAAATAATTTCACTGACAAAATGTCACGTATTCCTTCTAAAAGCTACTGGAAAATCATTTTGCACTTGTGAAAATAACTCGGCGCAAAATATTTACAATTTTTTTTGGGGATATGAGGTGGTAAAACTTACCGTTTTGGGCTAAAAATTCTTCAAGATGTCTGTAAAATTCTTCCACCTTTTAGAGATCCAAAACCATGCATTTATAAATTACGATATTTGTTGATGTATAAGATTACTTTTGTTTTACAAGCGCCCTTTGCCCCGTTTTTTTACCTCGCATCGCAGCTAGCGTCGTTTGGCGATCAATACATCTGGAGCGTGTACCAAGATCCTTTGCTCGCCAGCACATTGCTCTCGGGCGGACAAAAGACTCTCGAGCAGAGAAAACGAGGTTCTTAGATACTGCATGCTTAGATATTTTGTCTCGCCAGCACAAAACTTCCTGGTGACAACAGCGTACAGGAATGCAATGACCTTGCAAGCAGCTACTGCAGCCCGGTGTTGGCATGTGGCGTGCGGCCAGGAACTGACGATGTTGCTGGCCACGTGTTACGGTCTCTGTGCATTTCCTTGGCTCTTAGGTGCCCGGAGGGCAGTAGTGCCCATGTTATTGGTTTCTGTGTCTCCTATGATATTTATAAAACTGTAATAAATGCATCACAAATATTTAAACAAAATATTTATGTTTCTGGCGAAGGAAAAAAATATTTTTCTGCCGGGAATTTCCAAATTGATAACTAAATAATTTTCAAGATTTTGTACTTCTTCAAAACAATGACTGGTCTTACATGCGGGATCATCGTATATGCCGGCAAATAAAGCAGTAATAACAATCACATGCTGAGGCAAAGGCAACCCTTGGCAGACATTCCACTAGAACAGGCAAGCGGAAGGACAGAGTTGCCGACAGCCTAGTATAGGTCATTCGGAATAAAGTGAGCACTAAAGATTTAACCTTTGAAAAAAATCACTAGCCGTTGCTGCATATAATTCAACATTGACAACAGTTACATTACTGCTTGTACAGTTGGCAGTGAATTATTGCACGTAGTTCTGTGTATTTTATATTTAAATACAACATTACTGAAAGAACATCAAATGGAATCGACCTCTTCGTATTTAATATACTATAAAATATTTATTTATGATAATATTGACATACTTACTGCCTGTATTGGTTTACTTAAACGGCACCAGTAGAAAGTGATTTAATCAGGCCATTCAATTTAAAGACAGTCGTTAGCAAAAGGCGTCTAGCGCTACGCGTACTGACGTAGTTAATTATTTCACCGACAGGTGGCATCAGAGTTAGGTTTTCGCCACTTAGCTTGGAAGCGTTCAATGACGGTACCGGACGGTGCAAGAGGAGAGCGTTGTTGTGTTTGTCCGTTGTGCAATAAATATGGATTTCTGATAAAACACATTCAAAAGTATTAGAAGTGACTGTTTCCTCATTGGTAATATGTAAGTTGTTATGTGTTACAATCGCCAACATGAGTACCTTATCTTGATTTAGAAACAGCAATTTTTTTTTGTTTCATACACTACGAAAATACGTTGTTTTTGTTGAGTGCATCGTTGTTCATGGCAGTGTAACTGAACAAGTTTGAATTCTTAAATTGCGTGTGTCATTACGGCGTGTTTTTTTTGTGGCGGTTTTGAGTTATAAATTCAATTTTCATGTGTACATATTTACGAGATACGTGACGGCAATAGTGCGGGTCGTATGCACAGAAACCAGTATTAAAAGACGTTAACTCGCAGGTATTTATAACTAAGATTACTATTGGTTATACATTTTATTCAATACCCGTGTATTTAATGAGTAGATATTGTTGATAACATTTTCATCTCAGTGAAATGTAGATGTAAACATTGTACAAGCCTATGTAAATTAAAGCACGTGGCAATGTTTACGTTTACATACCGCGGAAAGATATAAACTGGCAGAAAATAGAAATTAATCAGGGCTTTTTTGATTGCACACTTTATCCCGAATCACCTATAGACGTGATGCGTGCTACTGGCAGTACAGTGCTCGCCAAGAAAAATGCAGCGTACGACAACCAAGAAAAATGCAACAAACTTTTTTGGTCCAATAACTTCATACTACTGTTCCCTTTACCAGTTCGAATGCTTAAAAGTTCTCGTACACTACCGTCAAAATGGGTGTAGAAACCCGACTTTGTAACTTACAAAATAAAAATTAAATTGGATAATTTGAAGTTATGTAATTCGAAGTACATAATTTAGGTCCAGAGCACTTCGAATTAACGAGGTTTTACTGTACAGGGGAAAATATATTAAGCGAAAACTTATAAAACAGGTTTTAACCAGTTACTCACTTCCAGCTCTGCTATCTCCTTCTCATGGTCCACATTTCGCTCCTTGTCCTCCTCCTCTTGTATTGTCTCCTCATCGTCTGTCGCCCCTTTGTCTGAAGGCACCACAAATTCTTCATCGTCGGGGCTGGACTCCTCCTCCTAATGACACACAAAGGAATCATATACAGTAGTAGTTGCCAAGAATGTTACCAGCAAACTTTGTTATACCCAACATCAAACCCGAATTTCCGTTTTATGTACTAATCACTACAGAGAGTATCACACTTAGATTGCAGTACAGGATTATATGGACATTTGCTCTCTCTCTTCATTGCACGCTAAGTGCTGTTAGCATTGTCCTTGTTTCGGCGGGCGCTGTTGCCAAATATCCTAAAATTTTCGTGTAGTAACTTTGATATTAAAATTTTTGAATATTGTACAGCATCAAAACGTACATCTGGCGATATAGTTTGTTCATCATTTACACCATTTTAATAGGTTGAAAAATTTTAAAAACATATATTTTGAATTTGGTACTGTTTTCATGCATCTTTAAATATATCACATCATAACTTATGAATCAAAAGCAAAATCATATCCAGATATTTATAGTGGGTAATTTCATATATCTGGACGCCAACAAAGAAATCTGAAGGCTAAATTTTTTTTGTTAGTTGTACAGAAATTTTTTTCTAACAAACTGAAACATCAAAAAATTGGTCACTGAGAAACTATTTTGCTATTCAAGTTAGATAGGGGATGAAAGTGAGGAAGTTATACGTAATGGGCTAAATCTGTTTTTGAAAGCAACCCCACCTCAATAGCTTTAGCCGTTCTCTTGTTTATAGCTGTGATATTTATGGCGTATTATTGTCATGAGCTCAATGTATGCGCTTTCTCTACATACTGTGAGGTATTTGGCCCTTATCCTAAACTTATAAATTTTTTTCCTTCCTTTTTTCCCCCTTATATTGACGTCCACCCAGCGTCTGTACAAGTGCCCAGACCCCGGCATACTAAGCTAGGTGTTTGGTGGTAAGTAGGAATATAAGTTGCCCAGTTAAGTGGAGAACCCGGCCTATATTGGCAATTAGTAATCAGAGTGTATATAGACTAGGTGGAGAGAAAAAATGAGTATAAAAACATGCACGAACTGAGGTACTGCATTTCCTTTTTAATATTGTGCAGATTACATACGAACAAAAACTCAAATTTAGTATTAAGGGCTTCTTTTTGTAATATTATGTAATTTTGTACCACTTACGTAATTCTGTTATCATAGGCCGAGCCACGGACGTATTTTCTCTGCTAAAATTTAAGAGTAATCTTTGTTAATGTTATAAGCGTATCCAGACCATTTAATGATAATTAGATCCAAGTATGTAATTTAGAGTTGTGAGCATACTGTATGATGTATTGCACTCGTGGGCAGTGGGCGAGATACAAAGTAAATAGGTACCACAATTTATATGTAAATAGTTTACTACCCTTTGTTAATCTTTGTATTAAATTTGATAAAGTAGTGTGCCAAGTTAGGTGTTATATTTTAGTCAGGATACACTATCAGGCATTAAATTAATTTTTTTTGTGTGCTGACGATTGCCATGTGTGAAGCGTGACTTCCGGCAACGAGAAGGGAGGTTATGCGGCCATAGCTCGGCCTTAGCAGCGTGGGCACGTTGGAGGTCGGACGTCTCTTTGCGAGGCGCAGAGAGTTCTGTTACTTTTTTTTTTTTCGGGCTGAGTCAAGTGTTGGGCCCGTATGCACCCACACACAGTGGGAAGGCAGTATTACTACTATTTCATTATTCCAGAAAGTTTTTTGGCAGGGACTTTTTTTTTGTTTGTCTGTAATCCAGTTGAGCACGTGGTCATGTAATCTCGTGTGCACATATATAAATACAGTGTTGAATTCAACATTGTTGTTGCGATTATTTCGTCTAAAAGTTACTTACGCACCACCTACGAACCACCCCCAAGTTTTCATCGAGATAAGAGGCCTCTACCTACTGCCGAGGACTGCACACACGAGTGTGGTTGACTGAGCTGTTATCTGTGTGGAAGGAGTAGCACCACAATACTCGACAGATGAGTGTCGCTGGAAGTGTTGGCTTAAGAGGAAAACGTCCCACTATATTTGCAGACTATGAAGCTATGTCTGGATAGGTTAGTAAATAAGATACAGTCTAACTTTAATCAGCAGTTTTCTTCGTCCCGTGTCCTAAATTGGTTCAGTAGTTACACTACAGTGTCTCGCGGCTGAGCGATTCGTTGTGTATGGTGACTGATTTCAAAACAAAATTTCATGTCTGAAATTTTTTGTTAACATTAATTTGTGTGGAAGGCAAGACAATAAAATGTGGTAATATAAGTAGGTTACGAGAAAGGGAGCAAAGTATTGTATTCATCTTATACCAGTATTTTTCACATACTATTAATGCACAAAGGAAGCTTTAGAAGAAACAGGATGTTCCAAGCAAACCAATTAAGCTAAAAGGAAGAAACAATAGCAGCACAGTACATCAAACTAACATGAAAAATTGACATCATAAAGTAAAGACAAACAATAAATAATTCCTGCAAACAAATGTAAGACAATCATCCTTCATTTCTAAATTACTACGTACTTGTATGGTAACTATTTTTAAAATCCTAAATTAGAGCAAATTTAAAAATAAAACTCTCATACAATTTGTTAATACGGTTTTACCAATTTGTTTCCTTAACAAAAACCTTTATCTGGTTTCGGTAAGTTTTTGACTGACGAAAATTCGTAATTACCTTAAACTTTATGTTTAAGTAGGCTATTTATTGAAAAACTACATAACGTATAGTAAAAGAAATTTAAATTTAAACACTACTGGTAAACATATTGTTTTATATATGCTCTCTTTTAGGCTTAAGATATAATTATTAAAGATGTGGAAATGAGTGACACACCTAACTTGACGTCACGGCATAACATTAGTACAGTTTACTCTCCTTTATTTCATAACTGAGCGTAGTTCAACAGTGGTAAAACACTTGCCTCGCATTCAGGAGGACCTGGGTTCTATACCAGCCTCCGAATATCCTGATTTCGGTTCTCCAGGGTTTTCCGAAATCACTGGACTGGTTCCGTAAAGGGGCGGGCGGTCTACCACAATTTTCATCGCCATGTTTTTATTTTTATATTTGTACCGGTTATTTTTTTCCCCTTGTTTTAGACGCAAAATGTGACTAAATTTTGCTCTTAAAATAAAATTTTTTATCTCGCATAGTTTTTGCTTAACAGCTCATTAATGCCAAAATTTGCATGTTTTCATTTTAAGGACAACACTAATGCTAACTCGCTTACCCAACTGAAAAAATTCACAGTGAACAACAATGTAGTAGGTAACAAGTTCACCTATGTTAAACCACTAAATAAAATATTGTATTTTTTTAAAAAATTTTGAATTTTTAAAATTTTAATTTTAAATTTCAGCATTTTTATATGAATACAAGAAGTTTTTATTCTTTGTTTTCATGTACGCGACATTGTAGCCTGCAAGTCTTTATCCACTGTGAACTTTTTCAGTTTGGCATGTCAGTTGGTTTAAGTGTAATCCTTAAAATGGAAATATGCTAATTTTGGCTTTAACAAGCCATTACACGAAAACTATGAGAGCTAAATAACTTCATAAGAGCCAAATTTAGTTACTTTTGTAGCTAAAATAAGAAGAACAAATATCTGGTACAAATAAAAAGTACATGGTGATGAAAGTTGCTGTATCCATTCCCCCTTTCCTTCCGTGTATCTCTACAAAGGCCCTGTGCTGTTCGAGGGTACGTAAAAACATCCAAATAAATAACACCCTCCTCTCCCACTTTAAACATATTCTTAGCAGACAATAAAAGTGACAAAAAAAGACACATTATTTAGTTCCCATACAAAATTGGTTTTGAATGATCAATTTTATAATCATCAACAACTCCAACCACGTTTTTGTCTTCAGACAGATGCTACTAAAATTGAAGAAATCTTTTGTTTCGTCAGCAGTAGCCATAATGATTAAAATATATGTGATAATAATTATTTCTTAATGAAGTGCCCGTTATAATTCATGTAGTGAACTAATAACAGTGGAGTATGTTAATTGATTCTTATTTCAAAATAACAGAAAATATCAATTATCCTCTGTATTTTGAATTGTGATGCTATACAAATTGTTAATATCAACTAGAATACTAAAGAATAGTATAATATTTGAAAGCTCATAATTCTGAATTAGTGCACCTCCCTAACTTCGTAACGTGGCTGCGATCTGGCAACAGCACGCGTTATAAGCTCTGTACTGCAATCTAAGGTTGGGACGCTCTATAGAACATTAATTTCTGAAAAGTTGTACGAAGTAAAATTTACAAATTATGACATAGCCATCGTGGAGACAAATGGTTCTAAACATGACTGATAGCTGGCGTGTTTATCATGCTCTCGTAATGTGAAATGCACATTTCACATCAGAACAACATGCAGTAATGCACTTTTCAAGCAAATAATGCATCAAGTTAATTGTTTTAAGTACGTACGGTGCAAAGTAAAAATAATTTCACTCTATTATTGATGGGGTTCATGTCAGAACATAAACACAATTGGCGTGAGATATATATGACTTGGAGACGTGGAGAAATAGCTTATAAGAAGGCATACTATACTTAAATGAGCGCATGTGCAAGCGGCAGAACAATGCGTCTGTAGTACAGCCTCCATTTATATCCCGCAGTAGAACCTCGATTTAACGAAATGCCACGTGACCCGAAAATGTTTACTCATGTTTACTCTAAATCGAAGTTTCGTTAAATCTGACATCATATATTTTCACCCCTTCCCCCTTTTCCCTTGGCACAAAAAATATAGGTTAAATCCTCAGGCATGTTTCGTTGGAATTCAAGGTAATTTTGAAAGAGTCCGTTAGCTCAAAGTAATAACGAAACACATTTATCATTAACAGGTAAGCCACAGCCGTTAAAGAAAGAATTTGCTAGAAAATATTTAAAAAAAACTCCTAACGGAATGCTTGGTGAGCGTGCACATGGTGTGTTAGGCTGCCCGCGTGCCATCAACAAGTTAGAAGGGACGACTAACACCGTCTAGCCATCAACCCATCCGTCTCTCTCCCGCCTGCTCCACCAACAAAATTCAGGAAATTCCCATGGAAACATGATATTAAAACATTGCAAAGAAAACTGAACTAAAAGTTTACGAAACAACTGTAAAATAATTAAATATGCGTGGCAGCGGCCACTGTATCTCGTAGACTGCCACACTTGTTCAAGAAACTGGTTGGTCTGCTGGCTAAAAATGCTCTGCTCTTGAGTTTTTTTAAATTTAAGATTACGGTAGTAAATTCTTTGCAAAAAGTGTGTATAAATAATATAATTACGCAATATTTATAAATTCGCTGTTTTTACCACGCAGCACGACAGAAAATAGACCTGCTGGACACCACTACAGTCTATCGGTAATAATATTAATCAATAGAGAACGCTGCACTGCAAAGGGTGGCTACAGAGTGGCTACAGATTTCCTGCCAAAAAATTCCCGGACATTTGCATAAGTGAAATATTTTAATGTAACAAATTAATTTTTTTTCTGAAAAAATATTTAACCAAAAATTACATCCAAATGTACATTAAATCTGATTTTAATATGCCTTAAAATAAATCATAACATTACTCACCAAATGATTTCTCATGATAACTTCAAGGAACTCATTCATCACAGGTAAAGAATTTGGTGCTGTACTTGTTTTAACAAATACTAATTTCACAAAACCAGAAAAATTTTAAAACAAAGTTCACACAGTTGCACCTATTCGCACAAAAAAAGTAAGCCAAATAAAAACTATTTCTGTATACTACTACTAACACAGTAGTCAATTCGTGTACAGCATGTATACATTTCAAAGAAACTCTTCAGACGAAGAATCAAGTTTATTTTAAACAACAATTCATTACAATACTACTCTGAATTGTTTACTTTATATGTTATTTTCCCACTGAAGCCAACGCAAAATCGTAATCTTTAAATGAAAACAATAAAATGCAAAGGTAGTCGGTATACTATGACATTTAGGTATATCAGTTGGAAGATTAAATTTTTATTTAGTTGAATGCATCAAATAACTGTGTAAAAATGACAAACCGACAATTTATGTCATCAACAAAATTACCTGCACTATGCCAGAATCCCCTGACATTTCCCTGTTTTCCCTCACACATTAAATTTCCCAAATATTTCCAGGTTTTCCATGTTTTCCCTGCCTGTAGCCACCCTGACTGCAGCACATTCTACCAGAGACGCGAAACACTATCTGTGAATTAGTTCCTGTGCTGTCCGCCATGCTGTGGTGACTGGGTACCTACATGCTCGTTCACTCGCCAGCCGCTACGATGAGTATATAGTAGTCACGCTCTTGTAACGCAACACAGCATTGCTAGCTTGGCCGCGCACTTATTTATCTCAAAGTCACTCCCACGGCAAAGTTTTCAACAAAGTATAACAATTTTTTTTCCTTGACGGATGGTTGGAGAAACAAGTACATATGGTTGGCCAGTTGTAATATTTTTCGAAGACTTATGTTATAATTTTTATAAAATTTTATCAAAGTTATTTAATTAATTTTGTTGTTATTTTTAGAAGGTTCATAAAATTCTTTCGTTAAATTGATGTTTTCGCTATAAGTAAACTCAAAATCGAGCTTCGACTCAAATACGTTGTGAGAAGGTAGGCCGGCTTGGCACGGGCACCACATTGCGCTGCTTTCAAACTGTCACTGCCAAATATTTAAACGGATTTTCACAATTTTTGTTTTAATACTGTAACTTGCCAAGCGATAAATACAACTCTACTACTCATATTTAAGCACCGAGAATTAGAATATATTTTTACATCACTGTCATTACAATTTTATTTTCCATAGAATTTTGTTATTTTCCGAGGGTTCCTGAGAAAGTATTCGTAAAATCGCTACCTTCGTTAAATCCTGGGTTCGTAAAACGTGGGTTTAGTGTATTTCACCAGCATTGCTAGCCAACATAACATCACATTTATTTCTATTCAAATATTCTACAGTCATACCAGACAATAACATGTATGGTGGCATACAAGACATACTTTTGGGCCTTAAAAAATTGCTACTCGTCTTAATATTGGGGTGAGAAAATTTTTTCGTAACCAAAAATCACTTCAAGTTGTGAAGTATGATATTAGAAGAGGATCATATCTTTACATAAACAAGCAATTCTTTAGGTTATTGACATGATTACATGGGATAGGAAAAGTAACAGTAGATTTTACCTTTGTTAGTATCCCTGATATTATAAAACAAACTGGCAAAAATGAGAAAGTATGTGTTTGTTAAGCATGATATTCATGATTTATTTGTTCCATAACCTCCATAATTTTTTTTACGTTACCATTTTCACTCGCTACAAAACAGCAAAACGTAAGGTAGACAAAACAAAAATGGCAGTCTTGCGAGGTGGCAACTAAAACAAACAGCACTGCTACCTCACTTAAAAGAACAGTGCTCCACCAATAAGATGTCTATTGATTAGACAAACAAAACAGTAGTGGCTATTCCATACTACCCACGCAGTGAAGCATTCAAAGCGAAAATAGTTACAGTTTTAATACATGATCCCAACTGAGAACAGTTTATTTATCCATTTCTACAACAAATTTTGCCAAAATTAAAACCTATAATTTAGAAATCAAAATGCTTAAGTATAAAGAACGACACAAGATGTTTATGAACTTATTCGGGTTATGCTGCGTAGTGTAAAACTTCAAATCCAAGTGTTCAAAAAGTTATCGAAATGAAGTTTACTTGCGTGCGTTGCAGTGATCGGACAAACTTAACGTATTCAAGAAACCACTCTAGTAGGTTAAGTTTTGTAGATGTAGCTTTTTAACTTCTTGCAGTATAATATGCAATAAAAAAATGACTGAAGTTCTTTTGAAATTGATTCTGCCGCTCGTTATCATTAAAAACAAAATGCACGCAAGAGATGTTGCGCACTCAATGGGCCGCTTTCCTTTAGGTGCAGTACCAAGAAGGCATCCATAACATTCGAGGTTAAGCAAGTCAAGACAGCATTGCCAGATCCAACACAATTTCCACCGTTGTCGTAACTCGCACTGTGCATAATACGCAGATCAATGGTGATTCTCACGCACACTTGTATTTATTATGTTTACTAATAATTTTTAAAAAAATTGCGCGGTATGGTGATGCTTGTATGTTTGGGTAGGTTATGTAGACAAATTAACTAAATTGGACTACATGTTTTTTTGTAATAAGTTTTATTTCTACAGGTACTGAAGGGTACTAAATAAGCTGGACAAAAATTTTAAAACTCAAAACTGAAGGAAAAACTCACGAAAAAAAATTTTAATAAAAAAGAGGATATCAAATAAACTGGTAATGAAAAAGATAAGTAATTTTAGTTCACATTGCTACATTACGTATAAGGCATACATTGTAAAAGTTAGAAAATAATGATAACGAGGATAAATCAAAACTACTTGATAACTATAACAATTTTAACAGTATTACAGAAAAAAATTTTTTTCACCACTTTCAACATTTTTAAGCATCGAAAGTAGCAATTTTTATTCACCATGTTTAGGGGTCCTTAGGAATGAATCAAGCAAAATGACAGCAGGAGTGGGATAGAATAATACCTGGGAGTTGCGATCCTGCATGTAGTAGTCATCTGGCAGGTTGCGTAACAACTCTAGGTCCTCAAGGGGAGCCAGCCCCTCCTGTCGCAGCAGCTCCAGCTCATCTCTTTGACCCTGCAGCTCTCCATCTTCCTCCTCTGCCCGCGCTATCGTCTCCTCGTCATCTGTCGACCCCTCTCTCGGCTCAAACTCCTCTGCAAGCAACAAAGCAACTCACAAAGTCCTAACTAGACTTAGCCACTTCATGAAGGAAAGCAGGCTACAACAGAGTGTGTCACTGGTTAGTCATGTGTGTCTTCAAAGAGTCTTTGTAGTAAAGGTTCAAAACTGGAGGGATGAAAGATGCCAAGAGGTTTCAGAAATGACACAGATATTTTGGAAAAGATAAATTTAAGTAAAACTTCAATACATTGCAGCGGTTTGTATTACCCTCCATTGGCATCAATTACTTTTCTTAAATGTACAAAATGTTGAATTGGTCAATACGGGCAGTTATATTAGTTTTTAAACATGTGAAGAAGGCTTTCAATGCTAGGTTAACAAATTAAATAATAAGAATGTTGAGATACTCGCAGGCTGGTATTACGTCACAGTTACACATATATATAAAGATGAACACACTGTTGCACAAACGCGCAGTTGCACAACATTTCAATGGCTTAAGTCAGCTTTATCATACAGCGAGTTTAATTTGTTTGACCTATAATATGTCGCTTTGCTGACGAAAATTCGCACATTTAGACTAATCACAAGCTGGCAGTAAATGCTGTTTGTTTTAATTACTGCCCTGTCAGGCAGCAATATTTAGTTTTGTATTTCTTACCATACCGTATTTGCCCATGTACCCCTCTACATGTAAGCAGTGCACTCACTTTTTACGGTGACAAGTTTGGGGAGGGGGGGAATTGAAAAATTAAAATTTAACTTATCTTTGTAGGCTTCAGGTGGTTGCTGGCAAACAGCGGTTTTATGCTGTACAGATATGCTATTTCTTTTGTAAAACCGATAAACTCAGTTTGTGCTTGCTTTGAACTCTTATTGTACACCTACTTTTCTGGCAATCTTCTAGGCGTACATTTTGCACATGTCTGTTGAGACAGCATAATGTAACTGCCGTATAGGTCATTTGGGATAAAGTGATTTCTAAATATTTAACCTTTGAAAAAAATCACTAGTCGTTACTGCATCTCCGCGTTTCAGACAGTTCAGAATTCCAACAGATGGCATCTGATATGGTTCTCACCGTTTTTTTCCCAGCTCCACCAAGTTGCATCATTTGTGTGTATATGTCTGTTGTACGTAAATACACATTAAAAAGTATTGAAAATTACTATGAATATCATTGCCAAATGATGTGAAACCACAGGTATTTTGTAAATTATGTTTTACGTTTGCCAGCCCAGAAACAATATACTTTTTATTTCACATATTAAGAAAAAGTGTTATTTATTATTTCTAAAGTGCATCGTCGTTCGTGGCAGTAGAACTGAATGAAACTTAAATTCTTGAATTGCATGTGTCATGTCTGTTTTTAATGGCAGTTTTTAGTTAAAAATTCAAATAAAATATGCCCACATTTAAGAGATTCGTAACTGCAATAGTGCATGTTGTATAAATTAGTCCATGGACAGAAAGCAGTATCATATTATGTTAACTAACAGGTATTTATAACGTAGATTACATTTCGTTTTATCTTGTATTCAGCCGCGTGCATTTAATGACATATTGTAGCTAAAATTTATCGAAGCAGTTTAACGTAGTTGTAAACATCGCAAGACCCTATGTAAATAAAAGCACGTTGCAATATTTACATTCTGCGGAAAGATATAAATTTACAGAAAATAAAACTTAATCAGGGCTTTTTTGAGTGTTCACTTTATTCCGAATCACCTATACCTTGGTTCTATACTCAACCAAGCATTCTTCAAACTGTAGGAATTTGGTTTCTTCCCCTTTAAAAGCCCTCCTGTTTACGTTGCTCTCCTGTAGCTTGTTTTTCATTTTGTGTCAATCGCTAATACACGACTCTGAGTTGTCATACTTACAACCTGCTGCGCGACTTCTATTTCTTCGGCATACTTAATTACTTTCAGCTTCTCACCCACCGTAAACAAACACAATAATTTTACATTTTGGTTTCTCAAAGAACTATCAAAAAAACTAACATACATAGTCAATATGACATCTGCTATGCACCGAGAACAACGCTGCCTACACATGTGCCTGACTAACTGTACATCAGCATTCCTTCATGTATATGTCTGTACGCGTGCGGAGTGCCTAGTGTAACATTTTGCTATCAGAAATAGCATTTTAGTTTTCTTGGTAATTAGTATGTGTGTCTATTTATGTGTGTGTGTGTGTGTCTGTGTGTCTCTGTGTCTGTCTGTGAAGGTCTGTGTGTGTCTGTGTGTGTCTGTGTGTGTCTCTGTGTGTCTGTGTGTGTCTGTGTGTGTGTGTGTACACGTACGTACCGGTTAACTAGAAAACGCCCCTGTTAGAGTAGGCATGAGTAAGTTTTTGCATTTGTAACCTGGCAGGCTAGGTTTCCATCCAATTAATTTATTTAATTTCTGATTTTTGTGTTTCAGTATTTTTTAGAGATGGGACTGTTACAATAACTCCTTGAATTTCAATTTTTTTATTATTACATTTCATGAACTCAATTTATAACTAATTAATCCTCAATTTTCTTAGTTCCAAACAAAATTGTACACATATGGAAATAGTGATGGTAAAGAACAGAACCTTTGCAATTCTAGTGTAGTCCTTAACATTTCACCCTATTATTTAAGACATTGTGAAATTGGCATTTTCTGTTCAATGTGAAACGACCAGCCTGCGCTTGGGGTATAGTTTTTCAATTAGTCAGTTGTATTTCAAGAGTGTCTGCTGTTGCTTACTTATTTGCATAAATTAATGCTAGCCAGTGTTACTGACACTTCAGAACCAAGAGCTGGTCAGCTTAGTATCAGTTACGTGTAGGGTAGGGTTGATGCATTTATTAATGTCAAAAACCCCAGTGTGTTGCCCGGCCACCCTACTTTAATATATTGCCTGTAAATTATTTAAAATCAGTGTTTCTAAGATGTTTGTAAGTCAATAATAATTGTTTCAATATGAGGGTTCCGTGTTCGTTGTCGTAAGCCTAATAATTTTATAAGTAAGTCATTTATTTGAATAATGTAAAGATTATAATTTTGCTGAACAAGAAATCTTATAGAAAACCCACTCTAAAAGTATAACCGCTATTGGGCCTGGCGAAACAGTACGGTAACAGAAAACCGCGTCTGGATGCAATTCTTAGTGATAAGGTTTCTCATTGGAGTATTTTATGTTAAATGTGTTCTCAAGTTTTGTTATAAGTTCTCAATGTTATGATGACACGTGAATTTAAAGTAAATATGTCTTGTGTGGACTTTTCTAAAA
>PNEQ01008615.1:0-14574 GCA_003012365.1 Medauroidea extradentata | reverse complement strand
TGTTTAAAAGTTATTGCAGTTTGAAAGTTTTGGTATTTATTTTGAAAATATGTAGATGAATTCAGCCAGCCCGGCCATGTAGGCCAGGAATCAAAGGTTTTAACCTCCAAAAAATTTGTCCAAAGCTGAATTTTGGCTGACTTACACAGTCGAGCATGCTTAATAACATATCAAAACTTTACCGCTCAAAACCGTGTGCGTCACATCGAAATCGTGCAACAAAGTCATAAGTGACGCGTTAGTGCAGCGTTATACTAAACTGCCGCCATGATGCGTAACTTTTACCGCACAATAGAACAAATAGTTAAAAATAATCTATAAACTCTGTTCTACGTAAATATGTTAAGAAATACCTAAAAATGTTAAGTAAACCGTACACCGTAAAACAACGAAGTGAAGGAATGTATTATTTTATAAATGTTATGGAAATTCGACAACAATTATCAGCAAAACTAAACGTCTACGTGAAAAATATGCCCAGTATATTTTGTTGCCCATTCTTTCAGCTTTCTATTGGTATGTCACTGAACAAGTTAGTGCAGTCCGTTGGAACACTACAGCAGTCCGAGCGTCGCAATGTACCTGGTTCGGCGCGGCGGACAGGTCAAACTATTGCTACATTCCACTTCCCTCTGCTCGTTCTCGACATCATTTACACTTAAATTTATGTTTAATATGGGTTCTAGCTTTGTTTTATATACTGTCTACAATTCATAAAATAATTTTGCCATTTTTAAATTACCGATTTGTAGTGATAATTAGCAACATTTTTTATCATAGTTCTATTATACATACATAAAACGTTACATTAAATCACAGATTGCTAGGCCTAGCATAAAAATTCTACGAAAATAACTAAAACACAACTTACCACACAAAATTAGTAATAAGTAAAGACTATATAACTGCAAAAAAATACAATTATCACCGACATTAAAAAATATGCTGAAAGTCCCTAGGTAGTTTAGTGTTGTATTTTCATGTACTGAATGAAATATTGTTCGTAAACGGCAAAACCTGTGAAACGTGCGTTGATAAACTGCCGTGTGTGACCTATTTGGTCAAAATAATGACATAGATCTACAGTGCGACTGACGGACACGCTGTCAATCTTTGAATTTACAGTTATGGACAAGACAGTATTCATTGAGTGCGCTGCCTACCAGAGTCGTGGCATGAGCAAGGATAGTGATTTACAAGTTAAATTATGTTCGGTGGTGCTATCATTTTTATTGATATCGCTATCGGACAGAAATCATTTCTTCATTTAGAAGAGGAGAATATTGCTATAGGAATAAAATTACAGGAAAATATTTATGAAACGTTTTCGAGTACTTTCATAGTATTTTTTAAAAGCTCTAAAAAAATTTTGTAGCAGAGCGG
Organism: Medauroidea extradentata; assembly: GCA_003012365.1. NCBI lineage: Eukaryota > Metazoa > Arthropoda > Insecta > Phasmatodea > Phasmatidae > Medauroidea > Medauroidea extradentata. The sequence goes on along the minus strand of PNEQ01008615.1, from coordinate 13,191 downwards.
GCCTCACCGAAAATGGTGGGATGTGACAGACGCTGAAGCAAATTATTGCTTGAGACTGTGTGTCCCACTGATTCCTTCAAAGAAATCAAAATATGGAAGCCTCCATGTCGCAGTCGCATTAGCTAGTTCTCCAGAAATATCGCATGTAATAATATCAACCACCTTAATTTAAAGAGGTTGATTAAACATTACAAAGTGCCAAACTGACCCTGTTTCCTTACTATTTAGGTAAAAGATAGCATAGCACAGCACAACGTTGTGTAGATTACGCTTGGGTTTCCAGAGTTCAAGTTAATGAATGGAAGAAACTCATTTTGCTTGCGTTGCGATGTCCACGTCCACTTTTAACGTTCGTAATCTAACCACTCTAGGAAGGAGATGAGGAAATATTTGTCCATGATCCATACAGCCACAAATCTTCAAGTGAATAATAAGTTTCGGCAGGATGCGCTATTTCTTTGATATGAACAATATCAAGTCCACGAGAATTTAAGTGGTTGTTGATTTGCATCTACACAGGTATTGTCATTTTTAAAGATTGTGTATAATGTGTGTACTTTTATTTAAATTAAAGTAGAGAAACTCGACGTCACAATATTTTATTTACGTTATTTTATTTAGTTTGATTAAATGTTTACACGGAGAAAAAGGTTTGTTCCAGTTAACGACGTTTATATGTGGCGTAACAAGAATGTATATGATCCAACAAAATCTTTGTTTCTTTAGTAATATATGAAATGTGTCAAATATTCGTTTGTTGTTGTAACAAAATGTACATTTAATTTGATTAAACACTCTTGTTGAGAGAACTAAACCTCAGTGGCAAGCAAATATTTGGTTGATTCAAATTTCACACGCTTGTGTCGCCACATACAAAGAAGTACACGGTTGAATGTGCCAGATCTTTTTCTCTGTGTACGGTTTCTCTAAGCGCTGAAATGTAACTGTCCTGTTTTTCTTTTAACATTTTTATTTCTACACGATGTCTCCTCTCCAGAACTGACCCTGAAACCGCACAGTTCTGTCAATAAAAATCGACGTTCACAGCTTTTCTTATTAAAAAGAATAAAGCTTTGCAAACCTTTTATTTTTGTTTGTGTTGATAGGACGACCAGCAATGAAACTTTTACTTCGGTAGCCCTATAAATTGAAACCATTTGCGAAAGTTTGCTACAAAAATTGTGATACCTAGCTTCTGCTACAACGATATCTGTAACCTGATAAAGACAGCACCACTTGTTTTCCGCATTCATAGAAACCATACATTTTCACGAAAACATGTTCGTCTTACGTGCACATCTGTGTTAATTCCTCTTTCCACACACATGTTCTGTTCTGTGCACGTGGTTATTCTCCATATTGGTTATTTCTGCTGGTTGACCACAGTATAAGTCATTCAGATTCAGAAATGAAGCCTATCATCGAACAAAGCGTACACACCTACCCTTCTCCATATTCTTTAAAGCAACGTGATGTGTGATAGCCGTTGTATTCATTTAAAAAATACACTAAAAAAATCAGACTTTACCAAAACTGTTGGTAAAATTATGTCAAAACATTTATCATACTAGGTACTACAACAAGAATGTCGTAGGTCAATAAAGCGGTCTAAATTTTTCAAATGCCTGTGAAAAATAGTGAGACATATTTTTATGAGCAGTGTTTGATGTCTAACAAAATAACCTACAAGTTTGTCATATTTTACAAAATATTATGTATTTTTATAAAAAAAAATCTTGGGAAGTGGTTTCCGAAAAAAAATGTTTGGTGTCATTTCAACCAATTATTGTAAAGTGTACAAAAATTTATTTGTAAATGGACACATATTATTTATAAGTATGCAATTTTTTTAAAATTAAACATACATATTTGTATATCGATACGCATTCTGCAAAGTTCACAGTATTTTTGTAAACTTACAGACTTTTTTTGGAAACGTCTTCCCAAAACGTTTGTCGTAAACGTACAAAATTATTGTACTTTGTAGCCCAACAGTCTTTATTCAGTGCAACAGGTTTCATTTCTATTTAAAAAATCTCCATTTCCGTAGTTTTTACACTCACGTTGTACGTTTCACAATTTTTTTTCACCATTGAGCATAATTTGTCTCAAGTAACCTGCGACTTAACCGACATCTTCATAAGCACTGTATGAAATATCCTAATTCCCACATGCAAAGAAAATAGCCTGTTTATTTTACAGAGTTTAAGGTAATAATATGTTCTCTTATTTTTTCTGTAAATGACATATTGTAAAAAGAAAACACTCTCAAAAATACTGCCGAGAAGTTTTTACAATTTTCTCGGAGAAATTAGGTTCACTGAGATACCGGCCACCGAAAATGCAGTAACCTGTCATAAATCTGACGAGAATCGATACAGACTAAACAGAAGGCATTTGTGTGCCGAAGTAGGCATGTTTGTAACCCTAGGGCCTAGACATTTGGAATTGCCGGGAATACACGCACCTATTCTGTGTTAGCTGCTTGACCTGTCCGCCGCGCCGAACCTGGTACACTGCGAAGCTCGGACTGCTCTAGTGATCCAATGAAATACGCTAACTTGTTCACTGACGAACCAATAGAAAGCTGAAAGAATGGGCAACAAAATATACTCTGCATGTTTTTCACGTAGACGTTTAGTTTTGCTGATAATTGTTGTCGAATTTCCACAACATTGATAAAATAATACAATCCTTCACTTTGTTGTTTTAAGGTGTACAGTTTACTTAACATTTATAGGTATTTCTTAACATATTTACGTATAACAGAGTTTCTAGATTATTTTGAACTATTTGTTTTACTTGTACGGTAAAAGTTACGCCTCATGGCGGCAGTTTAGTATAACGCTACACTAACGCGTCACTTATGACTTTGTTGCACGATTTTGATGTGACGCACACGGATTTGAGCGGTAAAGTTTTGATATGTTATTAAGCATATTCGACTCTGCAAGTGAGCCAAATTACAGCTTTGGACAATTTTTTTGGAGGTTTTGGCCGAAAATGGTCTTAGATTCCTGGGCTAATGGAGCCGCGGGGGTGATACCGATAGGGGTTTACAGAGTGTACTGCAAGGTGTACGGCCGGCAATGTCCGATGCCAAGGTTTTATTTAATATAATTTTTATTGTAATAATAATTTACTAAAATATGGAAATACGTTTTTAAGGTAAGCATAATGTTGCCGATTTTTCAGTGATTTTAGTTTGGTTAATTTGTATCCAGACCGGTTACTTAATCTTGCTAGAAGGTCATGGAACATTCTAACCGGAAGGTAGGCCGCCATGGTGCCTTGGGACGCCATTGTGGTCGCCGTTGCGACTTACTTTGTTCTTGACCGTCGAGGAGGCCGGACGTGTGCCGTGTTGCGCGAGGTTTGCACGTGGTAAGCCGAGGGGTGCGAGTGGAAGAGATGGGGCCGCGATGGAAGGCAATGGAAAGACTTTTTAGAACTATGCATCAATAATTAGCTTCAACCTATTTCGTTACTTAATGTGAATTTGCAGCCGTATTAACCGCGTGGCCGGCCCACTATCGGTTTATAATTTGAGTTTAGCACGTGCTATTTTTCTTTTCAGTTGGGTTTCATTTTAGTTCAGTTCAGTTCTCTTTCAGTTTAACATTTTACTTTGTACAAGGAGTTTGTACGTGCCGATGTAAGCGCCGTTGCGTGGGCTTGCTATAAGAGAGTAATAAATATGGGCTGTTAATCTGACCACGAGTTTTTTAATGCTGTTATGCATGCGTCCATCCCTCGATACCACGAACCCTGAGGTAATAGTAACTCACCGCTGAGACCGGAGCATGTATGAGGACTGACCAAATTGCCAATTTTCTTTGTGGAACATTGTAAGCAACTAGTGGGGCTAGTATCGTCACATCAGCCAGAGGCAGTGTGAGAAAGAGAAGAGAGTCGGTGCCACCACATTTTGGCGCGGAATGCGTGGGGCCTGAGCTAGAAAGGTGTAGTACAGCTCAAGGGGTGGATGCGTTGCACGACGATCTAGGCAAGTACACGTCCAAGCAGATGTTCGCGACGATCTAGGCAAGTAGACGTCCAAGCAGATGTTCGCGACGATCTAGGCAAGTAGACGTCCAAGCAGATGTTCGCGATGATCTAGGCAAGTAGAAGTCCAAGCAGAGGCCTGTTCCAGACCGACGAGTGAAGAGGACATCGTGGGACTGTTTGTTAGTCGACGATTTCACGTCTAGTACTAACCACCGCAAACCCGCTCGCCTAGGCAAGGGCGTTGCGTGAGAAAAAGGGAGGTGAGCCAGGCAACCGGAGGTTATGTTGGAAAAGGCAGGGTGTTGCAGGTTAGTTTTTCATTGCAGGTGACCAGCTGAAAATAATGTTAAGGCCGTTAGAGATCTTGTTGAAAATATGTGGCCATTTTGTTTGAGGTTGTCGTGTAATGTAGTGCACCACTATAGTTTCTGTGCTAGATGCTGTTGAGTTTTATGTTCGCTGTATCTGAGAGTAATTTGTGTAAGCCTGGAGTGTGTGCAAAATCAGTATTCAGGGTAAAGTAATTGAGTGTGTGCAGAATAATTTTGCCGATGTTGATATTGAGGGAGTAAATGTTTTTTTTTTTCTCTTTTCTCTCTGCCTATGTGTGCGGTATTTATAGTGGCCAGCGGTAGTTTCGCGGACACGTGGTTGCCATTTTGATAAAGTGGGGAGTTTGGGTAGTTATTTTCCTGTGGTGTTTTGTTGCTGTGTTTATGATGTCAATGATGGCGAGCGGCCAGGGTTCGAGTTTGGGAGGTATGAGTTGCGAGACGCCAAACACAATGGCAGTGTCGATACAGTTGATAATGCGGTCAATTATGGCAGAGTTCAGTAACGGTATGAAGGAGATATTGAAGGAGACGAGAGAGGGGCTCAAGGAGGTGACCAGGGTATTGACGAGGCAGCGCATAAAACGGCAGGGGCAGTATGGCCTGTAGTAGTGAGTAAGGTAGTAGATGGTGCTAGGCAGGAGACGGAGAACCACGTGACCACACTCGCGGGTGAGTTACGGCAGGAACACTGGGGGGTTAAGCAGCAGATAAGAGGTGAGGTGCAGAATCAGCGCAAACTGAATGGGCGGATAAGTGACAAGGCAGTAGACAAAGATAAATTGGTAATTTGTCGCAGGGTTGCACAGCGGCAGGGAGAAAAATTCAGTCAATGAGGGGAAGATGAGTTAAGAGGGATTAACGAGGGAATTGAGACACAAACAAACAGCCTAGCAGTGGGAGAGAAAAGTAATGGAGTAGGTCTGGTCGAGACACAGAGGCCATGCGAACAGTCAGGTGTAGTGTGTGCATCACATGGGTTTGGCTGCACTTTCAGGGGCAGTGACATAATTGGTTTAGAAGGAGGGTGGAGCGAACACCCGATTAAGAGTAGAGGCACAAAGATGATTGTTGCGAAAGAATCTGTTGTGGGGAAATGCCGTAACTGGCTACATTCGAGGGAAAAATACAACTACACTGATGCAGGTTTCGAGAGGGAATTGGTGCCAGGAGAGTACTGGAACAGCAAAACTCAGGGGGGTGACAGGACTGAGTTGTACCGGGGTACATATTGGCAAGTTTTGGACAAAAAGGGGGTTGAAAGCTTTGAGCAGCCAGGGAAAGTGCAGGAATTTGACCGCATGGGCGGCTTTGAAAGGGATGAAGGTAGGCCACCTGACCCATGTGGCATGTACCGTTGGCAGTTTCGAGAGGATGAGCAGGAAAGTTGACCGTATGAACCAGGAGGAGTGAGGAGTCGCTGGCAGGATGTTGCGAATGGGTGCAATTCTGAGAGTATATGGTGGGAGCACAGTCATGTAGATGTTTCTAGTCATGTAAATTTTTCTATTAAGTAGTTTTTTTAAGGTGACTCGCACCTGGGATAGTGTAGAGATTTTGGTGATGTTGCAATTGTTTTTTTTTTTTTTTTTTGTTTGAGGGAATTAAGGTTAGGAGTTATGAGGGTTCTTTCCTTTTGTAATGTTGTAAGTTGTTTCATGTTTTTGATTTCGAGTGTGTCCTTTGTAACTTTCATGGGAACCACGGGTCCGGGAAGTAGCGCCTGGAACCTATAAAGTTTTAGTAATTAATTATGTAAATGTTGGTAAGTGTAGTGGATGAAATTTTATAATTTGAAGTTTTCTTTTTATAATGGTCATGTAGAAAGTTAAACATATGTTTTAAAGTGTCAGTAACAAACTATCATGTTTCCTTTTATGCTTGATTTAAAAGAAAAATCTGTCAACCTGCGTTTTGACATATTTTCCTGGGGGGTTGTGAAGCGACCAGCCTGCGCCTGGGGTATAGTTTTTCAATTAGTCAGTTGTATTTCAAGAGTGTCTGCTGTTGCTTACTTATTTGCATAAATTAATGCTAGCCAGTGTTACTGACACTTCAGAACCAAGAGCTGGTCAGCCTAGTATCAGTTACGTGTAGGGTAGGGTTGATGCATTTATTAATGTCAAAAACCCCAGTGTGTTGCCCGGCCACCCTACTTTAATATATTGCCTGTAAATTATTTAAAATCAGTGTTTCTAAGATGTTTGTAAGTCAATAATAATTGTTTCAATATGAGGGTTCCATGTTCGTTGTCGTAAGCCTAATAATTTTATAAGTAAGACATTTAATTAAATAATGTAAAGATTATAATTTTGCTGAACAAGAAATCTTATAGAAAACCCACTCCAAAAGTATAACCGCTATTGGGCCTGGCGAAACAGTACGGTAACAGAAAACCGCGTCTGGATGCAATTCTTAGTGATAAGGTTTCTCATTGGAGTATTTTATGTTAAATGTGTTCTCAAGTTTTGTTATAAGTTCTCAATGTTATGATGACACGTGAAATTAAAGTAAATATGTCTTGTATGGACTTTTCTAAAACAGCAGGAAATTTCAAGCAACTTTGGACTCTTGGACATTTTACGAGAAATTGATTGTTTAAAAGTTATTGCAGTTTGAAAGTTTTGGTATTTATTTTGAAAATATGTAGATGAGTTCAGCCAGCCCGGCCATGGAGCCGCGGGGGTGATACCGATAGGGGTTTACAGAGTGTACTGCAAGGTGTACGGCCGGCAATGTCCGATGCCAAGATTTTATTTAATATAATTTTTATTGTAATAATAATTTACTAAAATATGGAAATACGTTTTTAAGGTAAGCATAATTTTGCCGATTTTTCAGTGATTTTAGTTTGGTTAATTTGTATCCAGACCGGTTACTTAATCTTGCTAGAAGGTCATGGAACATTCTAACCGGAAGGTAGGCCGCCATGGTGCCTTGGGACGCCATTGTGGTCGCCGTTGCGACTTACTTTGCTCTTGACCGTCGAGGAGGCCGGACGTGTGCCGTGTTGTGCGAGGTTTGCACGTGGTAAGCCGAGGAGTGCGAGTGGAAGAGATGGGGCCGCGATGGAAGGCAATGGAAAGACTTTTTAGAACTATGCATCAATAATTAGCTTCAACCTATTTCATTACTTAATGTGAATTTGCAGCCGTATTAACCACGTGGCCGGCCCACTATCGGTTTATAATTTGAGTTTAGCACGTGCTATTTTTCTTTTCAGTTGGGTTTCATTTTAGTTCAGTTCAGTTCTCTTTCAGTTTAACATTTTACTTTGTACAAGGAGTTTGTACGTGCCGATGTAAGCGCGGTTGCGTGAGCTTGCTATAAGAGAGTAATAAATATGGGCTGTTAATCTGACCACGTGTTTTTGAATCTGTTATGCATGCGTCCATCCCTCGATACCACGAACCCTGAGGTAAGAGTAACTCACCGCTGAGACCGGAGCATGTATGAGGACTGACCAAATTGCCAATTTTCTTTGTGGAACATTGTAAGCAACTAGTGGGGCTAGTATCGTCACATCAGCCAGAGGCAGTGTGAGAAAGAGAAGACAGTCGGTGCCACCACACCAAGAACTATTTTAAAACCAATAAGCTACAAACTGTTAATTACTTTGAAATGACTATAATAGGTATTCTTTTTTAAATTGCAGTGTTGGAAGTACACTAGATAAACTCACTTTGTAGGAATTTTTACAGTGTAAAGAAAATTTTTATAAATTTTAAAACTGAGAGACATTCAAAACCACCATGTTTACAAATAACCTAACTGACTACTAAATTAAATTGTAATGTTTTCATAATCACCAGTAAGTGCATTGAAAAATATTGAATTGCAAACTGTATCTAGACTTACAATTTTTTTTAACAAACAGAATTATAAAATTTAAGAGGTTACATAATTATAACATTTAAGAGGTTAACTTATACATACGAAACAAGAGTATGAAACTGGCAACTGAGAATTTTCAAGTATGACAATCCAAATATAGCCTTCGGTATTCAAAATGATTTTAACAACCCAAAAGTAAGAGAAAATTAAAAGGTTTCATACTTAATTACAGTTAAGATAAAAAACAACACAACAAAAACTGTCACATTCATGAATTCTGTTGCACAAAATTCAGATATGTAGTCTTAGTCCCAAATCATTGGTTCTAGGTCCGGTTTTTATTGAGAAACACCAACCTTTTAAATTATTGGGATCCAAATGGCTTCTTTTACTGTACGATCAACTACCAAACCTGCTGTGCTTAAAAGTCATTCCGAATGAACTGTTGCTGGAGGCACTGATAAATAGGTAGGCCAATTCCTTGCCAACACTCTTAGCCACAAAATATTAATTTTATTTTTCCAAAACTGAAACATAATTGTATCTGCTAGACACAAAGGTTCTTTTAAATATCATTCAATCTCAGCTGCTGCTAGAATATCAGCAGGGCCACAACTACGTATTTTGTTCTTTCATAACTGCGATGCAAAACATCCACTTAACGTGACCTTTTCCATGTGAAGCTTACTGAACCTTTAAAATATTTCCTACATTAGTAATCAAGTAAGGTCCACAAATGAGGTCATATCTAGCATCCAACAATAATTAATTATTACAAATAGTACATGAACGAGATAGCCTAATTTAGTTTTGACACTTTCACTCACGTGGTTACAGGGAAAAAAATTAAAATTAACGTTTAAAAAAAAATACCATTTTGGCATTATATATAATTTTGGTAAAGTTTTGTAATTGAAATTATTGCAAATATAACAGTTCAACTGACCAAGACACTGTATTTTTTATGATCCTAGTGAACCTAGTATATTAATGTTATTGAGCGATTATCGAAAACCTAATATCAGGTGACTAAATTACGTGCGTCCATAGCAACTTACATGTCAAATTAACCTTTTTTTATTATTTAAGGTTTAATTATTAACATGTATGTACATAACAAAATTAGGTAGTCTCATAACAAGTTAACTTACCTGGACATGAGATAGTGAACACTAATCATGTTTGTTCACTAATTTAACAGCACTGGTTAGCTCTCTGTGCAAGAGCTGCATTTTTTTCACTGGTAAATCCAGATGTTTTTAACCTGGGATCTAAAGAGTTGCCATTGTGTACTGTTCTGTTGTTTTAACATCTTGATATCTCAAACTGAGAGATGCAAGGAGAACACTTTTCATTCACCTCAGTCCTGAGGTTTTACCAGTCATTTTATATAGTTCCCTTATGGTAGAATTCACTAAATGAATTACTTCCGATGTTGTTACCTTAGATGAACTAGCAACAAATGTTGCGTAATCAAAGATTAACGCGCCCTGCAAAGTGCTTAGTATATATTTTACGCTCGGCCCCGTAACATTAGTAATATGTAAGAGTTAGGCCTACAGTGTTTTTGCCCAAGAGTTCATTTAAATCCAATATTGTGAGCCGTGTTGCCGTAAAACGTAAAACTAAAGGTTTAGAGATGTTTATATTTACCATTTTTGTACATATATATTCACGCCCACCATAACAAATGTAAATAAACAGATGGACGCTACGCAAACAATGCCAGGCAGCAAATTATGAACTTTTAAGAGAGTGAGTATATAATTATTGTAAACGTAATATTATTGGTTTTGTGTATTTATTTAGTGCATTGTTTATTATATTTTTGGCAACACGGACATTTTCACGGTCCCGTGGGAAAGTTTTAATAGAGTCACATATTCTTAGGCAGAATGTGGAAGATTTGTGGGTGTTAGAGTGGTGCGCCTGCTAGCGGCGGCCATTTTCACCACCCACTAATAGTACTAAGTCCCCTTCAGCGGTATGTAAGGCGGGAGCTCGCCTAGCCAAATCGTCAGTCTAGGGCTCGGGCCTCCTCCCCGAGCAAGCCTAGGCACCACCCCAACCTTGAAAGGATTGCTTCTTGAAAAGGGAGCCTAAACCCACCTACCCATCGTCTATACAGGTTGCTTCTTGAGAAGAGAGCTTAAACCTGGTCCTGCCCTACTCTTGTGCCGTAAGAGCCGTTCGTGAAGGAGATGCGCCCTAGCCGCGCGGGCAGTATAAGGGAACACATCCTACCGCGAGTTTAACTAGTCACCACAAGGTGCATGTCTATGACTGCCGGATGCGGAAGTTGAGTCTAGTCTATGAGAAGTTCCGGGGTTCCGTGTATAAGTGATCACGCGGTCGAGCATAGTGAGCATTGTGTAAATCAGTAGTATAAAAATACCTGTATGAGAAGCCGGATTGTATTAACAAGTGTAAAAAGCTGAATTGTGATTGTAAAGTGTACAAAGCTGATAACAATATACACAGTTCAAACATACTTTCATAGTTTCATTTCTGAAGTACTCATGTCTGATACAGAGTATTTAGTAATTAATATCTCACCAGAGGAGAGAGCAATAATTGAAGGTCGTAAGGCAGAAGCCACAGCTAAGCGCCGACAAGCCATTTGCAAGTGTAAGTGAACTACCTGTTGGAGTAATCCCCCCACTCGAAAAAACGTCAGGGATGTAACTCTTCCCGAACTTTGCTGGTGTTACAAAGACACTGAAAATAAATCACCCAAGTGCAAACACGATAATTTCAGTTGCATCCTTAGGGAGTTGCAACGCCTTCAGCGGCCATTAACCAGCCCCCTAAAATCACCTGAAAAACCGGCACCTTTGCCGCACCCCCGCATCCATCAACTGAAGAGGGAAGCCGACTTCGAGCCGAAGCCTGTGTCGAACCGAAAACGCCACCTCATGAGGAAACTCTTTTAAATGGTGAGTGGTTAACACGCCCACCCCTTCCCCCTCATCAAAAGTGAGAATTTTCTCACTCTGCTGTAGAGACTGTGTTGTGTCGACTGCCCAGGAAACCACTCTCCTCGGGACATATAGCAGCCACTCCTCCCCTTCAGGGAACACTCATGCTCAAGCTTTACTACAACCCTGAAGGAAACTTACATCATCCCCTTTGCCAGCAGAGAGGCAACAAGATGGTCAATAATACTGACACACAGGTTTTCATTAGTTCCCACTGTGATCGACCAAGTTTAACACATAGATTTACTTCAGATCATGAAAGGACGATGGCTTGCTGTAGTCCGTGTAGACTTTTCATCATGTGAAGTGACGAGTTCCAACAAGTGGGCTCATTCTGCACTAACTTGTGAAGTGAAAAGACTACACTTTACTTGCATGTTTTTATATGATTTTGCATGCTTGTGAAGAATGTTTAAAATGATCTACAATTAGCTTGCCATTTGTAATTAATTTCTGTACGCTGAGTGTGTTTAGTAAGCTATCTTTAACAACCAATTGGAATGTGTGTGTAAGGCAAAGTATGTGATCAAAATTGGCCAAATTTAAAATGCACACATTTCTGCAGTTGACCCGAACTACAGCCACTACTTTGTCTAGCAGATTCCATGTCTGAAATGTGTCTTTCAAAAAGCTGCAGATGTTTTTCTGGAAATAGGACAATCTCTATGCAAACATGGTGGGGACGGAAGTACTCATCTACGAAATGAACTGTGACACTCATGTAGTCGTCATTTCTCGTAGATGTCCAGAAGTCTGTAGTGAGAACGACATGTTCTGCTTTTTGCAAAAGATTTTCAACATCACCTTTACATTGTTCATAATTTGGAGAAACATTTTTCTGGCTAGGTAGAGCGTATCTAGGCTGCAGATGGCTAACGAGATTATGAAACTCTCTATCCTCGACAATGCTGAAGGGCTGGTTGTTCATACATTATCACAAATTTTTTTGTAATCTCTTTGCTTCTCTTATCTCGTGGTGCAATATTTCTCCCCACCCCAGTTTCTTACCAATAAAGTATTATTTATGGTTCCTCTGGTTAATGAACAGTAAACATTTAAAAATGCTCTAGACACCCGATTTTACGAATACTCACGGTTCCTCTCATCATCGCATTCGTAAAATCGCTACCTTCGTAAATTCGATAGCGGCTTATTTTTGCCCCCCCCCCCCCCCCACCATCCCTAACAGAAAATTTTAAAATTGCATTTTTTCTGCAAAGTGTCTCTAGGCCCCGACTTCAGTAGCGTTTTGCGGGAAATTAATTAACGTAATAATGTAACCATAAATTGATATCAGTAGCCAGATGTCACACTGTTGAGCGGTGGTAGATATGACCGACCCTTGTCACCAAAAAATGAGAAAAATCGAGATTCTGAGTGTCTTCTCTCGAGCGAATAGACCGACTTCCGTAGCATTTAACAGAAAATAACGCAAGTGATAGTTGAAATATAAATTTATATCAATAGGCAGACTTATGATCAAAAGAACACCGCTAAACAATACATATGACCAATCCTTTTCCTAAAAAAATGAGAAAATCAAGATTCCGAGTGCCTTCTCACGAGCGAATAGCACGACTTGCATAGCGTTTAATGGAAAAAAAAAAGTAGGCATTCCTTACTAGAAAAATGCCCTTGTAAATTATTCACCAAAGAAAGAAGGAATAAGCAGACGTATTTATTCATTGCGCAGTTGTATATAACTTAACGTAAAAACATTCCCTCGACGTTGTTGACGAATTATACGAGAACGTAGATACTAGTAGCGTGCAGAGCGGACAGATAGCTCAACTGTACGAACGTTCACAAGATAGCAGATAGATAGCGACACTGTTCCATATACTGTGACGTGCACTGGCACGTAGCACTTACTTGGCCTCTTATCATACTGTAATTTCAATTTTTTTTGTCTTAATTAATGTTTTTTTTTGTAATAACAAATTAAGTAGGCCAAATTAACCAGGTATAAGGATGTATACGGCGGGATCCAACATATTAATTGGGGATGCGAGTAGAGAAATTTACATTAAAATTTTCTT